>BPLR01008339.1:0-46949 GCA_021605095.1 Caerostris extrusa | reverse complement strand
ACACCCATGGCAACGGCGGGTTTGAACCTGGGTACCTGTAGTACCGAGTGATTGAGCGCTAGCCACTTGGCCTTCAGGCATTAACATATCATTAGCAGCACTAAATATGAAGAACAACACTAAATATGAAGAAGGAAATACAATTAAAAGCTTCTGCATCACAGTTCTTTAATGCATGATTATAGACTGTAGGTTTCTGCAGTCGATTGCCAGTTCCCTGCTTTGCCTACCAGAATTGCTGGTAGCCGTGTTTGAATCGTCGACAAATAGTTATTCTAAATTTTCTTCATGCTTTCACTCCTCCCTCTTAGATTAAACGCTCCTGAAGTGCACTCTATTGTACCTACTATCACCCATCCATCTTGAGCGTTCCAATGCTTCTTAAGGGAGTATAGCTCAAAAATAAATAAATAAAATCAAAAAAATAATGCACAATGTTATTGTGACTGAAAAATGCACGTGGTAGTAATGCATTTTTCAATTCATACTATTAGTTCTCACTCTCCCTATACACTGAAGTGACAAAAGTCATGGGATAGCAATATGCAAATTTTCAGATGGCAGTAGCATCACGTAGAACAGGTATAAATGCGCAGTGCTTTCGTAGAGCTTTCATTTCTGTTCAAGTTATTCATGTGAAGAGGTTTTGACGTGATGATGACAGCACGACGGGAATTAACAGACTTTGAACGCGGAATGTTAGTTGGAGCTAGACGCATGGGTCATGCCATTTCGGAAATCGTTAGGAAATTCAACATTCCCAGATCCACTGTGTAAAGAGTGTGCCGAGTATGAAATTTCAGGCATAACATCCCACCATGGACAGCACAGTGGTCGACGGCCTGCACTTAACGACCGAGACCGGCGACGTCTGCAAAGAGTCGTAAATTCTAACAGACAAGCAACACTGCGTCAAATAACCGCAAAAAATCAATGTGGGACGTACAAGGGACTTGTCTGTTAGAACTGTGCGGAGAAATTCGACTTTCTTGGGCTATTCCAGCAGAAGACCGACTCTAGTGCCTTTACTGACAGAACGACATCGCTTGCAACGACTCTCGTGGGCACGTGAGCATATCGGTTGGTCCGTAGATGAATTTAAAACCGTGGCCTGGTCCGATGAGTCACGATTTCAGTTGGTAAGAGCTGATGGTAGGGTTCGAGTGGGGCGCAGACCCCACGAAGCCATGGACCCAAACTGTCATCAAGGCACTGTTCAAGCTGGTGGTGGCTCCGTAATGGTGTGGACTGTTTTTCATGGCATGGACTTGGTCCTCTGGTGCGACTGGACCGAACATTGACTGGAAATGCTTATGTTCAGCTACTTGGAGATCACTTGCAGCCATTCATGGACTTCATATACCCAAACAACGATGGGATTTTTATGGACGACAATGCGCCATGTCCCCGGGCCACAACTGTTCGCGATTGGTTTGAAGAACATTCTGGACAATTCCAACGAATGATCTGCCCACCTAGATCGCCCGACATGAATCCCATCGAGCATTTATGGGACATCATCGAGAGGTCTGTTCGTGCCCAAAATCCTGCACCATCAACGCTTTCACAATTATGGACGTCTATCGAGACAGCATGGCTCAATATTCCTGCAGAAGACTTCAACGACTTGTTGAGTAAATGCCACGTCGAGTTGCTGCACTTCGCCGGGCGAAAGGAGGGCCGACACGATATTAAGAGGTATCCCATGTCTTTTGTCACTTCAGTGTATATATCTTGTTCAAATTTTCAATCGTTCATAAAATACTTTTTATTCATCCACTCAAGCTCAAATACATTTTTGAACTTGTAGTGGATGAGACTTGATGTTAATGCAGTTTTTTCAAATATTAATTCAGTAATTAAATTTAATTCATTAATTTTAGTTTTGTCAGATTTAAGTTGCATGTATCTGCCAATAGATGGCGCCAGATGTAAGAGCAAAATTTCAATTTTATAAAGGACTTTCTGCAATATATTGAAACAAAAGTAGGAATTGACATAAATTTTTTTTTTTATATTACTTGTTTCTTGTGCCGTCATATGAAATGAATCAGGCATACCTGTAAATACAGTCTGGAAAGCATTCCAATTGAAATTATGGTGATATCTGTATAGAATCTAATATGTTTCAGAAACTGTTGTTAGAAGATGAACCAAAACGCGAGGCATTTGCACGGTTAGACCATCTCGAAAAAAAATGAGAATGGTTATACTTCATTATTTAGCATTTCATGAACAGATTAGTCCCATTATGGAAGCCACTTTTCACAGTTGAAGCGACTTTTCACTAATCCACAGTTTATGAGAATTAAAAATTAAGTTTAATAGTGGGTAATACGACGGCAATATTACATTAAAAAGTGGCCCAATTAAACCTGATCTGTTTTGTAGCGTAAATGGAACAAACACATTTACGATGTAGGACACAAATGATAAATTTACTTTCCTCTTTTATAAATTAGGTAAATATAGATTTATGATTTCGAGTTCTTACTGTATATACGTTCAAATGAATGAATTATTTTTATTCAGCATATAAAGATACCTGTGTATTTATTGGAGGCCGTCTTAAAAGATAACTTTCAAGACTTACACCATTCAAGATCTGAGATATTTATTAACAGAGATATTGTTGATGAGCACGGGGAAGTCATTGCAAAAATATTTACTCGGAGGAATGTGCTTCTGGGAAATCTCTCAGGCTCATTCACGCAGCTTGGAGGCTAATGGACATTAGACCTCTTTCAAAATGAGTGAGTGACATGCCTCGAAATCGCTAAATGCTAATGGACTTCCCGTTAACAGACACGGCAAAGCTTAGAAAGTTATCAAAAATTAACCGTCACGTCAATTTCTAGAGAACGAACGCAAGAGGATAGACAAGAGAACCATTTTCGAACGATTTCGAATCGAATGGGGCGTGTCTAGTTCGACTTCCTTCCCCAATTTAACATTTTCGAATCTTTGGCAGAGAGAGAGAACTAAAAGAGAAAAATATAGCACTGCTCAATTAGTTCCGTGTTTCGGTCACTGCATGTCGCTCAATGCTTTTCCCGTGTAATGGACCGTTGCCAGATGCGTTAACTTGAGGGTGGAGTTAGGGTTCGGGGAGGGCAAACGACCACTTGGCAACTAGGGAAATGGGGATGAAATTCAATTGCTGAAAAGTCTCGTGGAATGGCAAGGTTGCTGGTGTTTATCGTCAAGGCATCTTTTCGGCTAACAGATAAAATGCTTTGGAATGTAGCATTTTTGGTTCTTAAACAAGTAAAGGTTAAATGAAGAGTTGTCACATATAGTGTATATAATAATTGTATATAATAATTATCAGGTAATTTTTAAGACAAAATAATAGGGACTTTTTATTTTATAGAAGAGGCATTTTATTTTATATCAAGAACACGTTTATTTCAGGGACTTCTTGTTTTACAACGTGATCCTTTTGTTTTCCAATATCATGTTTTACATCAAAGATATATTATTTTACATTAAGCATATCTTTGGTTTCATCAGGGACTTCTTGTTTTCATCAGGGAAATTTTGTTTTACAGAATCCAATTGTTTTTCATCAGACATATTTTGTTTTCTAGATACCTCTTGTTTTACATCAGTGACCTCTTGTTTACGTCAGAATATGTTGTTTTAGTGAGACATATTTTGTTTTACATCAGGAACCACTTGTTCTACATCAGGTCATCTAGCTCTCCTTACATATACCATAACCAACTCTTGAAGAGAAAAAGAGCTTGCTTTTAGAATTGCTTTTAGCAGAACTTTTAATTGCCAGGTTCATAGCCTACCAATCAGAGTTACTCTTTAAGAAGTTGTTAACATTTAAGTTGCTAACAATGATTGATTTATAATCTTTCAGAAGACAGTGACAGTAACGCATTCCTTCACAGAAGTGAACCTTAATTAATTCTCGGCATAAATTGCATGGCTTTATCACTGCATCACGAGGGATACTAAAAGTTACTACAATACAATTAGCTATAATAAATAATTTTAATTTTCTTAAAAGAATAATAATTTTTAGAAATATCAAAAGAGCACATTCATCATTCTAAGATCAACTGTTTGCTAAATATGACAAAGGGTCCGTTGACATGATCTCCAAACAAGGTAGTTTGTCACGATACTTGTCAAACAATCGAACAGTCAGCACTGAAAGTGGACAGGGGCTAATCTTCGTAATTAATGACAGGACACAAGGACTGTCTCGAAAACAGATAGCAGGATAGAAGCCTCAGTGAAGAGGGTGGTCGTCTGGTTTACCCAACATATTTTGCTGTCGTTCAGCTATTTTGAATTCCGATTGGCGAATAATCGTTAGCCTTGTAGGATTTCCTTAATATAGTCTTATTTTCCTGTAATTGTTCTACGTAATGTCAGGAACCTAGACAATGCAATGCTACACCATTTAAATCAACCTGGTTGTTTAAAATGATGCTGATGTTGGTTTTGATCTGATGCTACCGAATATATATATATATATTTAAAATTTGATATAAATTTTATAATGCTTATTGTTTTAATAAAATACTGTCTGTTTGCTGGCTTTAGCTATTTAGTTAAAAGGAATTATATTTGCGAAAGAAATGGAATAACCATGTGAAAATTTTTTTTTTATAGAAGTTTATTTAACGCATCTGCTTTTGAAGTTTTAATATAGGGATGGATTCAAGCAAAAATGTATGTTAAATTCCGATTTTAAATTTATATCATATATTATATTAAATGCTGTCAAATGCGATATAGATGCTTTTGTAATTGTCAGTTAGTTTCAATTGTCTATTCTGATTATAATTCTTTACCTTAATAAAAATTTTGGGGTCCTTAAGGCCGAGTGACTAGCGCTCTGGCGCCACATGTTTTGAGTTCCAATTTCGACGTTGCCATGGATGTTGTGGTGGTTCGAAATCCGCTTTACGCCGTAGTTCCCGGTCTAATATGATTGTATAGCGTAGAGCTGACAACCGTATCCCGTAAAAAGTCAGCGTCATGGAGCCAAGACAGATTTTTATCACGGGTGTTTAATCACAACAGAAATTGCCCCCTTTCCCTACAACCATGACATCCACACGGGTTCGTGGGATTGGTATAGATGTTTGCTGCTTACCTAGGAGGATAAGAAATAACAACAAAATTTTTGCCAAAATGTTCAAGATAAAGCTTCTGATTTTGAAATACTGTTTAATAAATCATGCAGAGAGAGATAAAAAAATCATTTCAACTTTATATTCCGAGCAGCGGTTTAAAGTTTGCTAAGAAATGAACAAAATAATATCAGAAAAAAAACATCAACTGAAAAGCAATCATTATGCTAAAGTTTAAGAGCTAAAGTAAATATACAAAGAAGTGCTTTTAAAAATCAAAAGTTAAAAGTGTTAAAAATTTGCGGATCTTTAAAAAACAGAAAAAGAAATTGAAAAAAATAGATTGAACTTCACTATTGTAATCCTAGGAACGTGTTCTTTGCAAATCACAGTACGAACAGTTCCAAGTGCGGAATACTAAACAGGACAGCATAAAAAATTCTTCCTGTTATAAACAGGACATAGAGAAGTGAGAAAGAAAAATAATGTTTTTTTTTTACAGAACAAATCGATAATGGAAGGTTTGAGCAGAATTCGAAATGGGAGTAGGAAATTGGCTTTCCAAAATTCCCGCCTTACTTTGGTGTGCTTGCACATATTCACATATGCATTTTCTTTCATTGCTTTGACACACAGTAAAGCGGTCAATTTGTGGAATTTATCAAACTTGATCTTTTTTCTCCTTTTTGTATACTTTATTTTCATTCTATATGTCTTTGGGAATCCTGATCTTTCTGCCTCGCACACACACAAAAAAAGTAATTTTCGGCTGGAAGGTGTATAATTCTCCAGGAGATATTTATCATCGTTTAGTTCCGATTGAAGAAAAAGGTTACTTCTTTTTTTTTACTCGATGCCCCAGAAATTTATATAAATGGTTCATAAGAAGTAAAGCCGGAGAAAGAAATATATTAAGCTCTAAAAGGCATTTTTTCAATGGGATGATGTATGGTGACTTGGGATGATTCGTAACTTTTCTTTAGAATTTTTTTTTTTCTTGTACTAAGAAATATATATTTTTATATTTAGGTATCAATGCATTCACGTAGTTTGTGATATATTTAAAAATGTAATATATATATATATAGAAGAAAAAATGTTTAAATTTAAGTTTGCCTTTCATAGCAATCTGTTACTGATATTTGTCATTTTCAATAATTTCGAAAATTGAAATGACACATCTTAGAATGCTAAAAATAAAAACTGGAAATCATCCATAACAAACCAATGCATTGTAAATTCGTTTTCTAAAAAGCTAGATATTATGGAGATGGTTGCATATATTTTATATAAATCACAAATTCCTTGGAAAAGGTCCATGTGATACATTAGGCAAGACATTTTGTGTACATAAGAAGAAAAATTGGTTCAAACTCGTAATAAGTACGTGATCTGATAAATAAAACAAGCGAACAAAGTAAAAAAGGCTTTTAATACTATACACTGTACTATACGAGATGTAGTATACGTTTTCTTTTACTCTCATCTTCCAAAATTATGACAGGCAGGTTATACGTTGGAGCTAATGACAGACAAATTTTCTATATACAACTACATTTAAATTTTCAGGTTATTTTTAATTATAAATGAAATCGTCAATGAATATGCCCTATACCTGATTTTAATTTGTTTTAAGACTGTCTTAATGAGGATAAGTACAAAAACTTCTACAGGAACAGATATAGCCTACGCTTCCACGATTCTGCTGTTATGTTGAATGGGAAAACATGCACCAACAATTTTTTTTTTTGCAGTGTCTGATTGTATTTCAATGGGCCTGATGACTGAGTGACTAGCGATCTGACGGCCACAGGTTTCGGATCTCAGTGCCATTGATTAGAGTCCCTGTGGGCCAGGGATGTCAGTATTGGTTTGGAATTCACTTTAAATCTGTAGGTACCAGTCTAATATGACTGCAGAGCTTTCGATGTAGGGCTGACAACCCTCCCAGTAGAAAGAAAGCATCGCTTGCCTCGAAATCTGTCAGTAGGCGGACGGAATTGGCCCACCATGGAGCTGTTGCGAAGGCTGTTGAAGAAGAAGACACGAAATTCATACTTGTCAATATTGCTTTAGAGAACTTTTTTTTTTTCTTTAAAGAAGAAATAAGGTGCATCGTAAGAGCATTTTTGAGGAAAATATAGGATTAATAGTCAGATGCGCTATATTGTAAAATTGCTAGATAGCATATTATGATAGCAACAAAGTAGTCGTATAAAAGATTTTTCAACGAGTTAACTTAGATTTGCCCCATTGCAATTGCATCTAGATGTTGGAGAGTGTTATGAATAAGCGGAATTAGATAAAAGAAATAAAATATCTGCACACGCACTTCAAATATATCTGCAAATTCATAATAGCCTGTGACATTGAATCTAAAAAATACTGAAATTTTTTAAATATCAGCATTTTTGTTTGAGGTTTAGCTTTTAAAAAAAGGTTTTTGTGCTTCTGATTATTACTTATCTAATGATTTTGAAATAAATCATTCATTAGCATTTCTGCAACGAGATTGCACATGAACTGGCCAAGGAGGGTAGTCTAAAGAGTTCTATTGATAGAGGCTATTTCTCTTTCTTAGAACTTTCCCTCTAGGGTCAAATTAGTTATCAATTCCTCTTGGAGAACGGGCCCCGTACATTGATATGATTATAACCTGGAATTGCTTTAATAGTGTTGGTAGTAGATCTGAACAGACGGCTCTTGCTAGGCTCCGCAGTGGTCACCGCATGTGACGTTGAGTACGATGATACTCAACGTCATATTTCCGGCCCTTAAGGTTTATCCCCTGTGCCAGAAATGTAGCTTGACTCAAGCCACACCTGCCCATGATCAATTGATCATTTACTTCATCATTTATCATTTACTTCATTGATTGCTACAATGAATACCAGTTAGTAGACTCATCAGAAATGCTAATCAATATAATTCAGATTAATTTAAACTTTTGAAATAGATACCAAATTTGCTCATTATTAAAACTGTTGTAAATTGTTTCCAATTTTAATTGATAAAATAAAAGAGATCAGATGCAATTTTTAAATTCTTTTTCGAAAGTAAAAAAAAAGAAGGGAAAAAAATATTCGTTGGCAAGATCGGTATTGATCAATGATTATTATAAGTAGACATTATTAAAAAGAGATAATATGAGAAGATTCAAAGATATTATAATGTTAGGATAAATACTAGAAACTTGACAATAGATATTGCATGATTTGATAAATTTTTTTACCAATAATAATTAATAATAGAATAGGGAATATTTTAGAATTAAAATATTTTACCTTGATCTAATTATGTTATATTTTTTATTGTATAACCAACTTATTTAAATTAATCTGATAAGCAATCTCAAAAATATATTTAAAAACATTCAAAATTTGAGAGTACAGTGATAAAGTAATTCTAACACAGAGTTCTTAATTCGAATCTCATTTTTTTTGTAAAAGGGCAAATTTCTGTAATCTGGTAACAGAATGTTAATCAGTATAATTCAGATTAATTTAAACTGTTGAAATAGATATCATATCCACTCATTAATTAAAACATGTGTTGTAAATTTCTTCTAGTTTGAGTTGATATAAAAGCAATGAGTTCAGTTTTTAAATTCTTTTTGCGAAAATCTCAAACAAAGGAGGAAAAAAAAAATATTTGGCAAAAACCATGATAATATAAATAGGCATTATTAAAAAGGAGATAATATGACACGATTCAAAGATTTTATATTGCCGGGATAAATGCTAGAAGCTTGCCAATAAATGTTGCATGATTTGATAAAAAATTAACTTAATAATAATATAGTTAGATACTTTACCTCAATCTAATTACATTATATTTTTTTTTATTCTATAACCAATTTATTTAAAAGTAATCTGATAAGCGGTCTTAGAAATATATTTAAAAAAAATCATTCGACGTTTGAGAGTAGTTTAAATTATATAAAGTGATAAAATAAATCTAACACAGATTTCTTAAATAGTGGTTCGGTGTAATTCGAATCTCATTTTTTTTTTTTACGCAAGTTTCTGTAATCCCACCATAATTCAGAAGAAAATTTAAATATACATAAAAAAAAGTAATCCACTTTAATTTCACAAAATGGAATGTCATGCTTTATCCGCCAAACCTAACAATCAGAACTTTTTCAAACTGAAAAAATAATCATTTAGTCTCATGCAAAGCAGCAATGAAAACTACCCCAGTTTTTTTTTAATTGTATTACTTTATACTCCATTACAGTGCTTCCTCGTTGGGCGAAGTGGCCATCCTAACACGCACTCGACACTAATGCTTCTGCTGCACATTCCCAACTAATGAGTGAGAGGTCTTGCAATTCCGGGCTGGTTAACCGAGTGGCATTACGGAATTGCAGAGGTTGTATCAGTAATGAGTACTGCCGGGTGGTCCTCGAGGATAATTCGAGGACGGAATGAAGCCATTTTCTTGTGAGTGAGACGAAAGAGAATTATTCTCTTTTTAACTCCCATTCTGAATGAACGAGGGTGATAATGATGCACCATGTTCTTTTTTTTTTCCTACTTTGGCAAAGTACATTCCAAAGAAAACAATAAAGAACACAAGGGTGAAAGCAAGGTGAGAAATTGATGTTTTGAAGGTGCTTCTTTCAATTAATTTTTCTAGAAAATGTATATATGACGGAAATGTGAAAGTTATTGCATTCTGCAACATTAGATGCTTTTTTATTTTAAATTCTTTTAAAAAAATATTTTCCCCCACAAAAATAAAAGTTTCTTTTTAAAAAAATAAAAAAAATTTTTTTTTTTTTAAGTTAATCCGCTAGTTAACAATTGTCTTTTAATCTTTATAATTGGTAAATATTTTAAACCGCTACGGCGCCACAGGTTCGAGTTCGAGTCGCGATGGAGTCACGAATATTGGTAGTGTTTCGTAATTCACTTTAAACCGCTGGTTCTCGGTCTACCATGATCGTAGAGTGTTGCGGGGGTAGAGATAATCCGCGTCAGTAGCTTATCTTCGAGCTACACGCACCTCCTTGGTAGTGCTAAGTGCGCACTATTTGATAAAAATATTTTACCAATAATAACTTAATAGTATTAGAATTGTGTATTTTACCTCAATCTAATTACATTATATTTTTATTGTATGACCATATGAATACATTTAAAAACATTCAACATTTGAGAGTAGTTTAAATTATATACAGTGATAAAATAAATCTAACACAGAATTCGTAATTTGAATCTCCTTTTTCTAGTAATGGCAAGTTTCGGTAATCCCACCATAATTTAGAAGAACATTTAAATATACATAAAAAGATAATCCACTTTAATTTCAAAAAATGGAATGTCGTTCTTTCTCCGCAAACCTAACAATCAGAAACTTTTCAGACGAAAAATAATCATTTAGTCTCATGCAAAGCAGCAATGAAAACCACCCCAGTTTTTTTTTAATTGTATTACTCTATACTCCATTATTGCAATGCTTCCTCGTAGGGCGAAGTGCCCATCCCAACACGCACTCGAGACCAATGCTTCTGCCGCACATTCCCAACTAATGACTGGGAGGTCTTGCAATTCCGGGTTGGTTAAATGAGTGGCATTTCGGAATTGCAGAGGTCGTGTCAGTAATGAGTACTGCGGGGTGGTCCTCGAGGATAATTCGAGGACAAAATGAAGCCATTTTCTTGTGAGTGAGACGAAAGAAAATGATTCTCGTTTGCTCCCATTCTGAATGAACGAGGGCGATAATGATGCATCAGGCCCTTTTTTTCTTCTACTTTGGCAAAGTGTATTCCAAAGAAAACAAAAACGAAAAAATGTTGAAAACGAGGTGAGAAAATTGATATTTTAAAAGTGCTTCTTTCGAATTAATTCAGCAAATTGAGTATGAGATTGTGAATTTTAATTCAGCAATTTGAGATACTTTTTCCATTCCTTCTATTAGCTCACATTCTCCCTATATACATCTTGTTCAAATTTTCAATCGTTCATAAAATACTTTTATTCATCCACTCAAGTATAAATACTTTTTGAAATTTATAGTGGATGACACTTGATGTTAATACAGGTTTTTCAAATATTAATTCATTAAAAAAAATTTAATTAATTAATTTTTTTTTTTTTTTAGATTTATAATTTAAGTTGCATGTATCTACCAATAGAAGGCGCCAGATGTAAGAGGAAAATTTCAACTTTATTCAAAGGAAAACAAAGGACGTTCTGCAATATTGTGAAAAAAAAATTAGGAATCGACTTTAAAAACATTTTTTTTTTTTATATTACTTGTTTTTAAATATTTTTCCCGCAAAAAAAAAAAACATAGTTTCATAAAAGTTTGCTAAATTAATTTTGCGAGTTAATAACGTGTCTTTTAATCTTTACAATTGGTAAATACACTCATGTCCATAAATTAAGGATTATTCAGAATCACACAGAAATTGAACTCTAAAATAAAAATTTCACCTGTAGAATTATCACACACATCTTGAAGAAGAATATGCAAATTACAGGAAACCACCAGATGGCGCGGATAGTACGTCACAATGACGAGAGTGTAAGAGAGGGTTATATAAGGAATGGTGGCAAAGAAGTAAAATTGTTCGCAAGCGCTTTAAAAGACTTTCAGTGCAATAACCGCATTGTTATGGCACAAAGGAAGCATTTGGATGATTTTTTACGTGGTAGAATTATCGGACGACTGGAATGTGGACGTAACCTACTGGAAGTATCCGAGGAACTTGAATCGCCCAGAGTGTCATCTCCAGGCTTTGGCAACGATTCCAAGATGATGGTAATGTGAGTAGATGTTACAGCACAGGTCGCCCCCGAGTTACAACGCCGAATGAGGACCGGTATTTAGCAGTTACTGCCAAAAGAAACAGACGGAGCACAGCATCAGGCCTGTCTCGTCAGCTCTCTTCAGCTACCGGTACGACAGTTTCAAGGCAGACCGTGTACAGACGCTTAGGGCACATTGGTCGTAGGCCTGTCAGATGTGTTCCACTTACCGCAACTCACTGTCGCCTGCGATTAACCTGGAGTAGAGAGCATGCATTGTGGACACCGTCGTGGTCGTGTGTGATGTTTTCCGACGAGTCCAGGTTTAGTTTGCGATCTGATTCTCGCCGGACTTTCATATGGAGAGCGCCAGGTACCCGTTACCACCAAAAGAACACCATTGAACGACACCGTTACGGTGGTGCAGGATGGCTCGTTTGGAGAGGAATTATTCTTGGTTCCAGAACTGACCTGCATGTTCAGAGTGTAACGATGACAGGCCACATCTATCGGGATGTCATTCTGGAACAACATGTACGTTTGTTTCGGGGCGCCATGGGTGCTGAATTTCTGTTTATGGATGACAACGCCCGTCCTCACCGTGCAAACATTGTAGACGAATGCCTTCAATTGGAGGATATCACCCGTATGGATTGGCCAGCATACTCACCGGACTTGAATCCAATAGAGCATGTGTGGGATATGCTTGGCCGACGAATTGCAGCCCGTCAACCCCCTCCCACCTGTCAACTGGAACTTCGGAGGGCATTGCTTGATGAGTGGTGTAATATTCCCCAAGATCAGATTGATAATTTGATACTCAGCATGCCTAGGCGTTGTAAAGCCTGTATTGCATGGTCCGGGAGACATACTCCACATTAACCATCATACTAACCATGTTATACTTTTTTTTGTAAATAGGTTCTTTTTCGAAATTTGCTCCAGTAAAAATCGCAATTTTTATTAATTATGTCAAACATATAGCATCTTTTTTGCTCTTTACCTTTTGTTTAATAAATAGACTTTACAAATAAGTCAAATTTGCTTTGCTTCTGTCTCTTTCTTTGCCTGAACTTCATTATCCTTAATTTATGGACATTAGTGTATTTTAAGTCGCTCTTAATGTCGGTATCGCAGGTTTGGAGTTCGAGTCCCGGAGATGCCATGGATGTTTATAGTGGTTCGGAATCCACTGTAAAAAACCGCTGGTTCCCCGTCTAATATGATCGCAGAGCGTTGTGGGTATTGTTACTGCGCGTGCGCAGCTTATCTTCAAATTACACGTACCACCTGCGTAGTGCTAAGTGAGTAACGTCGGTGCAGCGCTTGCCTTAAGGCATCAAAGACAGCTGTCTAAGTGGTTGCCAGCTGCAATGGACAAAAAAAATCTGAATCCAATTACGTTATATTTTTTATTCTATAACCAATTTATTTAAAGTAATCTGATGAGTAATCTTAGAAATATATTTAAAAAACTTTCAAAAATTAAAAGTAGTTTAAATTATATACAGTGATAAAACAAATCTAACACAGACTTCTTAATTCGAAAGTCATTTTCCTTGTAACGGCAAGTTGCGGTGATCGCACCGTAATTCAGAAGAACATTTAAATATGCATAAAAAATAATCCACCTTAATTTCACAAAATGGAATGTCGTTCTTTCTCCGCAAACCTAACAATCAGAAAAATTTAAACGAAAAATAATCATTTAGTCTCATGCAAAAGCAGCAATGAAAACCACCCCAGTTTTTCTTTTAATTGTATTACTCTGTACTCCATTACAATGCTTCCTCGTAGGGCGAAGTGCCCATCCTAACACGCACTCGACACTAATGCTTCCGCCGCACTTTCCCAACTAATGAGAGAGAGGTCTTGCAATCAGGGCTAGTTAACCGAGTGGCATTTCGAATTGCAGAGGTCGTGTCAGTAACGAGTACTGCGGGGTGGTCCTCGAGGATAATTCGAGTACAAAATGAAGCCGTTTTCTTGTGAGTGAGATGGAAGAAAATGATTCTCTTTTTGCTCTCATTCTGAATGAAGGACGGGCGATAATGATGCACCGGGCCCTTTTTTCTTCTTCTTTTTGGCAAAGTGCATCCCAAAGAAAACAAAACGAAAAAATGGGAAAGCGAGGTGAGGAAATTGATATTTTAATAGTGCTTCTATCGAATTAGTTTAGTAACGAGTACTGCTGGGTGGTTTTCGAGTATAATTCGAGGCCGAGTGTCCCTTGGGAAGTGGTAAGTGTGTATCGTCGGTGCAGCGCTTGCCTTAAGGCATCAAAGACAGCTGTCTAAGTGTTTGCCAACTGCATTAGAAAAAACCCTCAATCTAATTACGCTATATTTTTATTCAAAGTAACTTTATGTAAAAGTAATCTGATGAGAAATCTTACAAATATATTAAAAGAAACTACTAAAATTGAAAGTAATTTAAATTATATACAGTGATAAAACAAATCTCGTTTTTCACATAATGGCAAGATTCTGTAATCCCACCATAATTCAGAAGAACATTTAAATAAAAAAAGAAAAGCAATCCACTTTAATTTCACAAAATGGAATGTCACTCTTTCTCCGTAAACCTAACAATCAGAACTTTCAAACAAAAATAATCATTTAGTCTCATGCAAAGCAGCAATGAAAACTACAACCAGTTTTTTTTAATTGTATTACTTCATACTCCACTACAATGCTTCCTCGTAGGGCGAAGTGCCCCTCTAACACGCACTCGACACTAATGCTTCTGCCGCCCATTCCCAACTAATGAGCGAGAGATCTTGCAATTCCGGGCTGGTTAACCGAGTGGCATTTCGGAATGCAGAGCTTGTATCAGTAATGAGTACTGCGGGGTGGTCCTCGAGGATAATTCGAGGACGAAATGGAGCCATTTTCTTGCGAGTGAGACGAAAGAAAATGATTCTTTTTTCCTCCCATTCTGAATGAATGAGGCTGATAATGATGCACCGGGCATTTTTTCTACTTACTTTGGCAAAGTGCATTCCAAAGAAAAGAAAAAAGAACACAAGGGTGAAAGCGAGGTGAGGAAATGGATATTTTAAAGGTGCTTCCTTCGAATTGGTTTTTCTAGCAAATGTGTGTATGACGGAAATTTGAAAGCTATTGGATTCTGTAATTTTAGATGTAGTTTAAAAAAAAAACATTTTTTAAAATATTTTTACCGCAAAAAATAAAACATAGGTTTATTAAAGTTTGTTAAATGAATTTTATAGTTAACAACTTGTCTTTTAATCTTTTTCAATTGATAAATATTGATTGATTCAATAGAAATTCAATAGAAATTGTAATTTAACGGATAACTGAATTGAGAAATTAAATGAAACGCAAAATGGAAATCAGACACTGAAAATCTTCACTATACCAACAGTTCCTAATAAATCACATCAAAATATTTA
Organism: Caerostris extrusa; assembly: GCA_021605095.1. Lineage (NCBI taxonomy): Eukaryota > Metazoa > Arthropoda > Arachnida > Araneae > Araneidae > Caerostris > Caerostris extrusa. The sequence continues at coordinate 31,680 of BPLR01008339.1, read as the reverse complement.
ATATTTCACAAATTATTTATATATTATTAAAAAATTTTTAAATAAAATTATCATCAATTTATATCGCGCATATCTTTTATTTCTTCGCTTTACTTTATAGTGTCCTGATGGCCGAGTGATTAGCGCTTTTGCACTCGGTGCCATAGGTTTCGAATTCCAATCTCGGTGATGCCATGGAAGCTTAAAGTGATTCGGAATCACTTTAAACAGTAGTTACAAGTCTAATATTATTGTTGGACGTAGGATTAACAACCCTACCCCCAAAAAAAAAAAAAAAAAAAGCATCTCATGTTTCGGAATCTTCCAGTAGGCAAACGATCTTGGTCTACCATGGTGCTGTTGTTCAATGAAGAAGAAGAATTTATTTTATTCTAAAAATTTATTTGTTGAAAAAGAATTATTTAAAACTATTTTATTAGTTTTTATTATAAAAAATGAATGATAAACTCTATTAAAAGTTTGGTAATTTGGCTTTCATTCTCTATCGATGTCTTTTTTTTGTAACATCAAAAATTCTTTTGTATTATACTTAATAGTTAAAAAGTCTTCTATATTAAACTTACTTATTTAAAAAAAAAGTCTTTTATATTATACTGATAAAATTACATTACAATACTATTATAAAATTCTTTTATATTATACTGAATTACTGAGTCTTTTATATTATACTTACTTTAATTCTTATACTATTATATTATATATTACAAAAAAAATAAATAAAAATAAAAATCTACTAAATTTTCCTAAAATGGAACATTAACTCTTCCGCAGTAAACAAACTTTTCAATTCGAATACTTTTTAAAACGAGAAATAATTATTCACGTTACAATGAAAATGACCAGAACCATTTATTTTTAAATTAAAATATTTTTTATTCTCCATTCTTGTGCTTCTTGTATAATTGAAGTGCCCATCCTAGCAAGCACTCGAAACTAATGAGGTTTGGCGCATTTAATGAGTAAGTTGCTGCATTCCAGGACTGGTTAACTAGCATTTTCAGAAATGTAGAGGTGGCATCCATAATGAGTAGTGCAGGTTGGTCCTTGAGGATAATTTGCAGCTATTTTCTTATGAGGGTAACTAAGGAAAATTAGTTTCTTTTACTTACATTTTGAATTCATGGGGACGATAATGTATGTTTTATATGTCGGACTCTTTTCTAGTATGATCTTACAGTTAGTGCTTATTTCGAATCAGGAATTGGAAAATTGTGATCATGAGTGAAAACTGGCAATGTGCGCAGATAGAATAAAGGAGAGCTCATGTTGGAATCACTAGTTTCAGAAACGACGACAGCAATGAAAACGTTTGTAACGTGTCTCGCATCGATAAGCAGAGCAATTAAACAAGCAATATAAAAAAAAAATTTAAAGTCAATTCCTTCTTTTTTTCTCACGATATTGCAGGTAGTCCTTTATAAATAATTTTCATTCTTTTTTTTTTAAGTTTATCTGGCGCCATTATTGGTAGATACATGCAACTTAAATCTAAAAAATAAAATTAATTAATTAAATTTAATGAGGAATTAATATTTGAAAAAACTGTAGTAACATCAAGTGACATCCACTACAAGTTCAAAAACATGTATTTGAACTTGAGTGGATAAATAAAAGTGTTTTATTAACGATTGAAAATTTGAACAAGATATATATATAGGGAGAGTGTGAGCTAATAGAAGGAATTTAAAGAAGAAACGAAATGTAGGGAATGTATTAATAATTTAAAAATTTATTACAAAGACAAATGAAAAAGACAGATAAAATTATGACAGAATGAGAAATGTATATTTAATTTATTTGCCTGATTTAATTTTAATTTAATATATCTTCATATGGGCACCATTAGTTGGTATGAAGCTCCTCAAGATAGTACTCGATTTCTTGCAATGTTCGTTGTAGCATACTCTTATCAATAGTGGCAATGCCATCAGTGGTCCTCTGCTTTAGAATAGTCATCCATTCCTTTGTTCGATACGATATCGTTAACATAACCCCACATAAAGAAGCCGACGAGAATGATAATTAGTGTACGAGGTATCCAGGATTATGTTAGAGATATCGTGTTTTGGACAAAGCTAAGGAATACGATTAAACTAAAGCAGAGGATCAGTGATGACATTGCCAGCATAGATGAACATATGCTACAGCGAACGAACTAGACGAGATTGATAATTAATGTACGAGGTATCCAGGGTTATGCTAACGATATCGTGTTTTGGACAAAGGTATGGAACATGACTAAATTAAAGCAGAGGTTCAGTGATGGCATTGCCACCATTGGTGAAGATATGCTGCAGCGAACGTTGTCAGAAATCGAGTACCATCTCGATGTGCTTTGTACAACTAATGGTGTCCATGCAGAGATGTATTAAATTTAATTAAATTAAAATTAAATGAGATTTTTATTTGTCTTCGCAATACATTTTTAAAATTGTAAATAGACTTTATGGACACCCTGTATGTAACAAATTTTCTCATGAAATGTTTCAATTATGCCTGATCATCGAGAAACAATTCCAAAAGTTTCAAACTTATTACCAACAAAATTGGTAAAATTACCTGAAAATTTCTTTTAAAATTTTAGCATAATATTATAAATATGCTGTGCTGCGATTCACCAAATGTGAATAGTTAATGCACAATCTCTTATAATCAAATTTATTCAATCTTCATTACAATGAGCAAAAATTCAACTCGAAGATAATTTCATTTGCACATTCTTCAGCTAATAAAGTTGCTAAGTTGCTTTATTAGTTTAGCAACAAATAAAGTTGCTAAGGAGATTCAGAAAGAGCAAACTAGAAAAAAAGATAATTTAATCATTGTGGCACTTATTTTATTTTTGTTATATTTATACGTAACTCTTTTGCTGTCAAATTTCTCATTTGAAAAAGACAGGATACTTTCCTGGCTTCCTCTGTTAAGCAACGAAAGAAGCTTACATGGAAACATGCTAACATAAACTGGAAACCTTAGATATAAAACATTTTTAATTCAAAATACCACTTGCACATTGAAATTGCAAAGCTATGTAATCATGGAAGGATTATTAATATAAAGATATTTATTTAGTGACCAAATCATTTCTAACAAGGCTTGTTTGTATAAAACGCTGTATTGAATTCAGAGAAACTGAATAGTTTTGATAATTAATTAAAAAAATATGGAAAATAATTTTATAATATTGATTATATTATTATTTATTTATAAAGCATTGATAATCCCAAATGGGATTTAATATTTACTTTAAAATTTCGAAGTAGAATCAATAATTAATATACAAATTTCAAGTTATGCAACAAATAAAATTTTAACTAATGAATAACATAATTAAGATCCTTTACAAAAATAGTCAAATAGATATGAGTTTACTTAGAAAATGTTTTTTTTTTAAATTAAATTTTATTTTTAATCAATTTTACATAAAATATTGATAAATTAAATTTATTAGTGAAGGTTATTTTGTTTACGTCTTACATTTGAAAATGTGCATTATCTAGGAGATGCACTATTGAAGAATATATGTAATAGTATTTAATTTTTCTAATATTTTATATCTTTAGCTCTTTAAACTAACTTTTCTTATTAGACTTAATAAGAATTAATCATTCAACATAATTTATAAAGTAACAAAGTTACTAAAATTTTTATAACAGAATATTTAAATTTTAATCCTTATTTTTGTAAAATCATTAAATATATTTTACACAGGAAAAATATGGAATTGTTTCACATTCTACTGAAACAATTTTTAATAGGTAGCCATAAAGCAATCTAATTTTAAGTTTTGCTTTTCAAATTTTCAGAATTGTAATTGTATTAAATATTTTTAAATTATTAAATATTAATTTTATAAACTCTTTAATTTTTTATTTGAACGAGATGAAAAATATTTATTCATTAATTCAGTAAATCTTATAGTTATTCATTAATACATTATTTTAATTTTCACTCAAAAGAGTTTGATAAAAAAAAAACTTTTCAAACCTTCTAACCAATTAAGCCTTTTATAAAGACCTCTAAGAATAATTATTTTAATTGAAATTTTGACATTTTGTTGCTGCTAAGATTCTTAACAAAAATAACTAGGCTGACATCTATCAGAAAATATTAAAACAAACTTTATAATTTAAAATATAATTTTTTTTTTAACGAAAATCTGGTTTCCAAGATTTTTTTTTCAAATTTGACACTTAATCCTTTCCGTAACGTATTAATCCTTTTTTGATGACTCAACTCAAACTTAATTAAAAGTGTTCATTTTTAGAAATAACATCTCTGTGTTTATTATGCTGCAAAAGAAAACATCAAAGAGGCAGAATTTTTTGAATCTTGCCCTTTTTAAAAAAATAATAAAATAAAAGTAAATTTATGCAACACTCATTTCGCATTTGCTGTCCAGAGTTTTGTGAAACTTTGTGAAGAATATTTAAATGAAAAATTATTGGATTAAAAGAAGGACAAAAACTAAATTATTTTGTTTAATGGATAATTTTTTGCTTTAATTTGAGTTGAATTAGAATATGAAAGCTAACAGCTGGTATTTAAATGAAAGAAAAACTCAATATAAGGGAATAAAACCAAATTATTTTAAATCTGAATAAATGTTAAAAAACATAAATTTTATTTAAAGTTGACCATTATTTAAAAGTAATACTTTTAAGTTGGTAGTCTTTATATTCTGTAAGACGTACTTATTAATTACAATGTTACACACATTTTTATCTGATGATTTGCTATTCGATCATCAGAAAAACATTGTATTTATGTATTATTTATAATGTTATGCATACTTCATCTGATGATTTGCTATTTGGAGAGAAAAAGGATAGTTGTAATGTTGTTTTTTAATTCTCAATTTTATATTCATAAAAAAGTAAGCTACTGTACAGTAACTATAAATATTAATTTAGCAGTGACACGGATATATAATTCATATAAATTTTTTATTTAATATATTTATGAAAATAAACAAGTTTTATTTTCTACCAAAACTTTGGACCCGCTCGTTTAAACACACACAGTTAAGTAGCTGAAGCTATGCTATTACATTACTTATCGAGTTTCACTCGAGTCGAGTTCGAATTTTTTTAATAATGCAATAAATAAAATTTTAATTAATAAATTACATAATTAAGACCTTTTACAAAAATTATAAATTGATCTAAATAGTCAAATAGATATGAATTTACTTTCAAAATGTTTTTTTAAATTAAATTTTATTTTTAATCAATTTTAAATAAAACTGGGATGAATTAAATTTATTGCTGAAAGTTATTTATCTTCTTACGTTTGAAAATGTGCCTTATCTAGCAGATGCAGTATTGAAGAATATATATATTATAAAGTAATAATAATTTTTTTTTATGTTTTATATCTTTAGCTCTTTAAACTGACTTTTCTTATTGACTCTGTTAATTAGAATTATTCATTCATCATAATTTATAAAGTAACAAAGTTACTAAAATTTTATAACAGAATATTTAAATTTTAATCCCTTATTTTTGTAATTTCATTAAATATATTTTACACAGAAAAAATATTAAATTGTTCCACACATTCTACTGATTCTATTTTTTTTATTAGATAGCCATAAAGAACATAATTTTAAGTTTTGCTTTTAAAATTTTCAGAATTGTAATTGTATTATATATTCTTTTAAATTACTAAATATTAATTTTATAAATTCTTTCGTTTTTATTTGAATGAAAGGAAATTATTTATTTCTTAATTCTCAGCAAAACTTATAGTTATTCATTAATACATTATTTTCATTTTCACTCAAAGAGTTTGATAAAAAAAAAAAAAAATTCTTCCAAACCTTCTAACCAATTAAGCCTTTTATAAAGACCTCTAAGAATAATTATTTTAATTGAAATTTTGACATTTTGTTGTGCTAAGATTCTTAACAAAAATAGCTAGTCTGACATCTATCAGAAAATATTAAAACGAACTTTATAATTTAAAATATATATTTTTATTTTATGAAAATCTGGTTTCCAAGAATTTTTCTTTTTCAAATTTGACACTTAATCCTTTCCGTAACGTATTAATCCTTTTTTGATGACTCAACTCAAACTTAATTAAAAGTCTTCATTTTTAGAAATAACATCTCTGCTTTTATTATGCCGCAAAAGAAAACATCACAGAGGCAGAATTTTTTGAATCTTTGCCGCTTTCCTCATTTTTTAAAAGAAATAATAACAAAGTAAATTTATGCAACACTCATTTCACATTTGCTGCCCAGAGTTTTGTGAAAGAATATTTAAATGAAAATTATTGATTAAAGGAAGGAAGAAAAAAAAAACCCAATTATTTTGTTTAATGGATAATTCTTGCTTTAATTTGAGTTGAATTAGAATATGAAAGCTAACAGCTGGTATTTAAATGAAAGAAAAACTCAATATAAGAGAATTAAAGAAATTACTTTAAAGCTGAATAAATGTTAAAATTTAGTTAAATATCATTTAAAGTTGACCCTTATTTAAAAGGTAATACTTTTAAGTTGGTGGTCTTTATATTCTATAAGCCTTACTTATTAATTACAATGTTACACGTATTTTATCTGATGATTTGCTATTCAATCATCAGAATAAAAATGTATAACAGTGTATTTCACATTAATTATAATGGTATACATATTTTATCTCATGATATGCTATTTAATTTTCAGAAATATGTGTATAACATTGTATTACGTATTAATTATAATGTTATGCTTAATTCATCTGATGATTTGCTATTTGGAGAAAAATAAGGATAGCTATAATGTTGTTTTCTTAATTTTCAATTTTATATTCATAAAAAAAATAAACTAATATTTACCATGTAATTATATCATGAACAATTAATTGACTTAAATTTTGTATTTAATATATTTATGAAAATAAACAATTTTTGTATTTTCTATCAAAACGTTGAATCGACTTATTTAAACACATGGAGTTAAGCAGCAGGAGCTTATGCTATTAACATTGCTTATTGAATTTCTAATCATTCCTCCTTGGTCCAGCATGCAACCTAATGTGCTATCCACAAGCCTTCTGTAGCCGTTATAAATATACAGAGTTATTCGCTTACACTTTCTAAGAAGTTAGATTACTCAATAGGCAGAACAGCAATAGAGGGACGAAAACACAACTGTAATGTAGTAGAGGGTATTGTTGAGAAACCGGATAACTGTCCAAAGCAGGAAAAACTTCATTAAACAACTACGCGCAAAGATTATAATATATACTTGCTCACTCTTCATTCACAAATGCGGAGTTAGTAGATATGCATCTAGCATATGGAACAACTGGTTGCAATGGGTGAATTGCTGAACATCAGAAATGGCAATCTATAAAGTGTATTTGAAACTACCCAAATTTAATTTAGTTCATGAAAGACACACGGGAATGAATTCTTTAGTGAGGAATGAACCTGTAGTTCAGGAATCAGGGGTCTATGTCAGTCCTTACTGGGGAGATCATATGTTTGGAATGAACTCGGTAATTGAATAGAAGGTGCCTCTTCATACAGAAGGCACTTCACGAAAATTTTTTTCAGAAAATTTGTTAAAGTAAAAACATGTTATTTACTGAAGCCAACAAATACATAGAGTCGTATTAGCTAGTATTTCTCACATTAGATTTGCTTAAATTTACATTCATTATAACATTGCATGATTATTAAACATTGAATTATTGAATATGAATGGGAAATATTCATGTATTTTAATAATGAATGGAGTTTGACAAGAGTTTACTATATTGTTTAAGGAAATTTTTCATTCGTTTACAAAGAAAGATTGATAGAAAATTACTGCCATGATTACCGATTTAAAATAGTATAAAAATATTCTTATGTCCCTGGGCACGTAACGGAAAACTGGCGCTAGACAAAATTTGTTACCTTTAGTACAATATTTCCATTTCATTTATCATAATATCTTTTTCCATAATATCATAACTTTTTTGTATGTAAACGATTTAAAAATTCATTTCTCGGCAAAAACACATCTTCTTCATTATTTTATATTTTATTTGTAATGCATTAATGGTGCATCAACTGATGGCTTTTTGTTCACGAGATAGATAATGAATGGTCAACAAATCCGCAGAGCTATCCCTCATTTAAAGTTGTTGCCTCTTAAAATAACTCCACCTTTAAATACTTCGAGTCTAATATTCCTCCTAACTGTTGAGCTGATTGACTCACTCTGGGTCCTTAATTTGCGTCCAGAAAGTGGCAACAGTGGCTTCCCTTCGGCCATGTAGGCGTTTATTTGATGACATGTTTCGATCGAGTCCTGTGGGCATTCCGAAGTTTTGAGCTAATTAAGTAACGGTGTTAAAGTGTCGTCCAAATTTGTCCAAGCCTTCGAATTGAATTCCTCAATAATTTCACTCTGCATTTCGCCTTCCTTTGCTAATGAAATGCAAATTACTCTAGGGAAATATAGTTCTGCCACCATGATAAGGCCCCCCGCAATAATTCAAAATCCTATTTTATCGCCTGGTGCTTTAGTGCGTTTTTCAATTCAGGTTAAGTTGTTATGGAAATTACAGATAAGGATTTTAATTAACTAGCATAATCTGCATTTATAGGTGTGAAGGATGGTAAGTAATTATCGGTGCATGTCAAGTTGCACAGTAATTTCAGCAAATTGATTTTAAAATATAAACTAATAATGTTAACACAAACCATTATTCAAGTCGATAGTTATTTACACTTGTTTTATGATTAATTTCGTCCGTTTTGGAATCCCTAATGGATATCTGTTATTTCTGGTTCGTAAAGATAATAATTCAAATATTTATAGGAAATTTATGCATAAATAATGTTTAAGGATGGAAATAGAAACAATTTATTTACTGAACTTTAACAATATCATTTATAAAAAAAATATTAGAATGTTTTGATTAAATCTTTCCTTATTAAATTATTATAAATTGAATATTCGTTTTTAATAAATATTAATGAAGTAGCATTTGTTTCTAAAATCAGATAAATATTCAATATTTTCTAAATAGTTAGTATACTTAAACATTAAGAAGTAAAACGGTAAGAGCTTCACAATTTTAATGGCAGAGTCCTTGAAAGAGAAGTTTTCTTCTTAAGCAAATTGTTGTTAGTGTGCCAGTTAATAGTAAAGTTGTGTGTGCATCAAATTAAAAATAAGTTTTATAGTACTTATTTATCTCTTGGTAATTTTATAAGGACCATTTTCCATTTTTTTTCTATACCTTTGATTAAGTTCCAGCATAAATTTCGAGATTTAAAATGTAGCCAAGACATAGATTTTGATTTAGTCACTTTAACGATTTATTTGCGATTCATTGCCAAAGTGACCATCGCCCTATATATACTAATGTAACGTATTCTTTAAGATTGTTACAAACTACAAAAATTATACAAACTTTTCAAACACATTACATGTAAAAGCATGTTTGTCCGATTTTCTTCTAGAAAGACGATATTTTATATAATCAGATATTATCAAAAATAGAAAACATCAGATTTACATCAGATATTATCAAAGATACAAAACCAACACTCTCATTACTCTACGAAAAATATAAGCCCTGTAACATTATTAGAAAATCCAACGAATTTTTAAGTGAGAAGATTTATGAATTCTTGCCAAATAAAACAGACCGATGAGCTCTCATACTTTTGAAATATTTTCGTGGCGAGAGTTTCTTTTGCTTTGAAAATACGTAGCAATAGATTCGATGCACTCATCAACTTATATCATTTAATACATATATATATATGATGATATAAGTTAGATGATTTTCAGGTTTATTTTGTGCTGCCAGTGGTCATAAATGGCGCCTGCAGCCTACACAAATCTATCCATTGATGACTTAACGTATAACGAGAGATGTCTTCTTTACCAAACACTCTCATTTCTTTCATACTAGAGAAGAAATTCTATGTCAGCATGAAGAGAAATGTTTAAACATCGTTCTCATGGAATAGTACGTGGGATGAAGAAAAAAAAAAAAGAATATAAAGACTGATCATAGATAAATAAAAACAACTATTGTTACTAGGAAGAATAACAAAACAACTGTTATTGTATAAAATTGAAAAAATAAATAAATAAATATTAGAATTGCATTGGATTTATTGAGGATGAAAAAAAATTAACTAATAACTGAAATTAAAAATAAATATTTACTTAAGATTAAAGTAAATATTTGTTGTTTGTCGTTTCGAAATCAAGAAGAAAGATGAATAATGTGCCGAAGTCTACTTTGTCAATGGAGGGTTTCCAAAAAAAAATATGGATCAATGCTGTTTACACTTGAGCTCGGTTTCTTTTCAGAAAAAAGTATGTTGTCAAAGAATTGATAATAAATCAAGTATTTTCGTGGTAAATTTAGATGTGAATAATACTTATTGTAAGAAGTATTATTAAAAATATCTCTTTGTCTTAAATTCAAAAGTCTTAATATCTCTTAAAATATTAAATATCTCTTTGAAATGGAAAAATAAAATTAAAAGAAACAGTATTTCTTAAAATTTTAAATTTATATATATATTTAAGTAAGATATATGTGCGGAGTCTGCCTATGCCTTTTATAACGTAAAAGTCATTATTATTTTTATTTGGTGCTAATGCGAAAAAACGTAATAAATTTAAGAATTTTTATTAACTAAAAGAAAAAATACGCCAATATATTAAATTAACAGGGATAATTATAAAACCAAAAAAGAAAGAATATTTTATATGTATGTTTTTAAATTTGTTGTTGTTGCTGGCTGAAAAAATTGTAGGCTGACACATAGATGGCGCTACTAGTATTAAATCCATATAAATTTTAGTTAGCCCTAACCTTCAAAAGACACGTGTATAAATTTGACAGCTGTTGCACTATTAGTATGTGAGTTATAGCATTTTTAGTGAAGTTATAATATTTTTAGTGTTCATCACGCGCAGTACACTTAGCTTACTGTCAATTGGCCTCCGGTGTGAAATGATGGAGCCATGTTTCTTCCATTGTCATATGTGGACGCAAAAATTCGGGTTTATTACGCTTGAACAGCTCCAAACACTGCTTAGAATAATCAATTCGTTGTTGTTTTTGGTCGATTGTGAGCTCGCTCAGCACCCACTTTGAAAGAGCTTTCGCATATCCAAATATTTATTCACGATATGTCCAACACGTTCTTTTGATATCTTTAGGGTCTCAGCTATCTTAATCAACTTCACTTTACGGTTATCAGAAATTATTTTGTGGACTTTTTTGATGTTTTCGTCGGTAACAACTCTTTGGGGCGTCCACTGCGTGCATCGTCCCGGTGTTCATTTCGCCTCGTTTAAATTTAGCAAACCACTTCTCTACGTTGATTTTCCTGGTGCAAAGTCCGAATAATGTTTATCAAGCCAAGCCTTGGCTTCAATAGTTTTTTTTTCGCCAAAAAGCAATGCTTTATTAACACACGAAATTCCTTTTATCCATTTTTTCAAACTAACAAAAGTTGTTTCACTAAAAATGCTATAACTCACATACTATTAGTGTAACAGCTGTCAAATTTGTACACGTGTCTTTTGAAGTTTAGGGCTAACTAAAAATTATATGGATTTAATACTAGCAGCGCCATCTATGTGTCAGCCTTCGAACGTTTCAGCCCACCTGTAATAAAGTATAAAAAATAATGAAATAAAAAAATGTGGAAAAGACATGCACAGACTTGTGAAAGCTATGAGCATATATTTCATTTCTTTATAAAAATTAATTATGCTAAAAAATAAAATAATGCATGACTTTGCAATAATTTAATGAGGGTTTAGCATTTCGGTCGAATTTTGGAGCAACAAGCACACGTATGATTGGTTCAAGAGTAGCCAATCTTTTTATACCTTCCGCCCACTTTTGTATCTCTGTTAGTATTAAAATTTTCTAGCCACCCATAGGTTCCACAGTTATGGTGATTCATAAAGTAGGGAAGAAACTTTTACTTTATAAAACTTATAAAACAGAGTTACGTATAATAAATAAAGCATATAATAATAATTTCTTACCAAATATTTTATGGTGACTTTCACTAAATTCGGCAGAATAAATATTTATAAAACAACTTAAATTTATCTTTTATTTATACTCTGCATGTGTACAAGTATGAAGTCTGATGAAATTACATTTAATTAATTAAATTATTAATGAGATTCCCGATGTTGATGCTGTGAATCTAAATATTGGATATCTGGCCAAACATAGGTCCCCTCTTTGGAAATATCCAAGCAGTTTCTTTCTTTGGTTATAATATAATTTTTTTTCTAATGCAGCTGGCAAATAGACCGTGATTTTTTTTATGCCTTAAGGGCTGCACCGACGTTACTCACTTTGCACTATCCAGGGGGCGCGTGTAACAATGCCCCAGCAACGCTCTACTATCCTATTAGGACCGGGACCTACGGTTTAAAGTGGATTCCGAACCACTACAAACACCCATGGCAACGGCGGGATTTGAACCTGGGTACCTGTGGTACCGAGTGATTGAGCTTGCTAGCCACTCGGCCATCAGGCATTACCATATCATTAGCAGCACTAAATATGAAGAACAACACTAAATATGAAGAAGGAAATACAATTAAAAGCTTCTGCATCACAGTTCTTTAATCCATGATTATAGACTGTAGGTTTCTGCAGTCGATTGCCAGTTCCTGCTTTGCCTATCAGAATGGTTGGTAGCCGTGTTTGAATCGTCGACAAATAGTTATTCTAAATTTTCTTCATTCTTTCACTCCTCCCTCTTAGTTTGATTAAACGCTCCTGAAGTGCACTCTATTCTACCTACTATCACCCATCCATCTGGAGCGTTCCAATGCTTCTTAAGGGGAGTATCGCTCAAAAATAAATATATAAAATAAAAAAAATAATGCACAATGTTTTGCGACTGAAAAATGCATGTGGTAGTAAAGCATTTTTCAATTCATACTATTAGTTCTCACTCTCCCTATGTATATCTTGTTCAAATTTTCAATCGTTCATAAAATACTTTTATTCCTCCACTCAAGCTCAAAAACATTTTTTTTGAACTTGTAGTGGATGACACTTGATGTTAATGCAGTTTTTTTCGAATATTAATTCATTAATTAAATTTAATTCATTAATTTTAGTTTTTTTTGATTTAAGTTGCATGTATCGCCAATAGATGGCGCCAGATGTAAGAGCAAAATTTCAATTTTATAAAGGACTTTCTGCAATATATTGAAACAAAAGTAGGAATTGACTTTAAATTTTTTTTTTATTACTTGTTTCTTGTGCCGTCATATGAAATGAATCAGGCATACCTGCAAATACAGTCTGGAAAGCATTCCAATTGAAATTATGGTGATATCTGTATAAAATCTAATATGTTTCAGAAACTGTTGTTAGAAGATGAACCAAAGCGCGATGCATTTGCACGGTTAGACCATCTCGAAAATGGAGAATGATTATACTTCATTATTTAACATTTCATGAACAGATTAGTCCCATTATGGAAGCCACTTTTCACAGTTGAAGCTACTTTCCACTAATCCACAGTTTATGAGAATTAAAAATTAAGATTAATAGTGGGTAATACGTCGGCAACATTCCATTAAAAAGGGGCCTAATTAAACCCAGATCTGTTTTGTAGCGTAAATGAAACAAATACATTTACGATGTAAGGACACAAATGATTAATTTACTTTCCTTTTATAAATTAGGTAAATATAGATTTATGATTATGAATTCTTACTGTATCTACGCCAAATAAATAAATTATTTTTTTATTATGCATATGAAGATATCTATAAATTTATTAGAGGTATCTTAAAGATAACTTTCAAGACTTACACCATTCAAGATATGAGATATTTATTAACACAGATATTGATGAGCACGAGGGAAGTCAATTGCTCTCTAATATTTACTCAGAGGAATGTGCTTCTGGGAAATCTCTCAGGCTCATTCACGCAGCTTGGAGGCTAATGGACATTAGACCTCTTTCAAAATGAGTGAGTGACATGCCTCGAAATCACGAAATGCTAATGGACTTCCCGTTAACAGACACGGCAAGCAGAAAGTTATCAAAAATTAACCGTCACGTCCAATTTCTGAGAACGAACGCAAGAGGATAGACAAGAGAACCATTTTCGAACGATTTCGAATCGAATGTGGCGTGTCTAGTTCGAACTTCCTTCCCCAATTTAACATTTTCGAATCTTTGTCAAGAGAGAACGAAAAAGAGAGAAAATATAGCACTGCTCAATTAGTTCCGTGTTTCGGTCACTGCATGTCGCTCAATGCTTTTCCCGCGTAATGGACCGTTGCCAGATGCGTTAACTTGAGGGTGGAGTTAGGGTTCGGGGAGGACAAACGATCACTTGGCAACTAGGGAAATGGGGATGAAATTCAATTGCTGAAAAGTCTCGTGGAATGGTAGGGTTGCTGGTGTTTATCGTCAAGGCATCTTTTCGGCTAATCAGATAAAATACTTTGGAATGTGGCATTTTAGTTCTTAAACAAGTAAAGGTTAAATGAAGAAGTTGTCAAATATAGTATGCATTTTGAGGGGTGATTTCAGAAAACTCAGTGGTGGTACTTGCTTAATTATATTATTTGTATAAATTATTTTTGAAACTTACATTTTAATTGACAGCTTCCAAATATACATATAGATTAATAGAATTAATGTTTAAAATATTTCAAATATTATTGCTTTGGGAAAAACTCATTAAATATTTTTTTTTCTTATTCAATAATTAAAAAAATTATTTACTATATTTATGTTGCCAATTTAAAGACTATAAGAGAAAACTTGTCATTTAATTAAAAAATATTTTTTTAGTTTTTTTAAAAGATTAATATGTTTTGTAAAATATGTCCTTTGACACAAGTGTCTTCTATAAAGTCAATACATTTCCTGATTAAATGAAATTTTAAACAGTGAAAGTTGAAAATTTTATTGTATTCTTTTCTTCATGAGTTTTTAGGTTTTGCATAATTTTGTATGAAATTTACAATAAATATGGGTTGTAAGTTAGTTTTTTGTAAACTAATATTTAAGAGAATCTGAAAGTTCAAAATGAAATAAGGATATTTCTTTAAATATTTATTTTATTCCCATTTTTAATGCTGATTTACCAATACCGTAAAAACAGACTTATAAGAACTTATTAACAGAAATCAAAATTAGGTGAACAAACATTTGTTTTGAAGAAATACTTTTCATTTTAGTTGTGTTGCAAGTTCTTACGATATATTGAAGAAATAATCTACCTTTGTTATTATGAATTTATTCTCCCAATAAGGGAAAAGAACTATTTATTCATTTAATTTGTAGATAATTAAACGTTAAATTTAATACAGACACAAAAAAAAATATATCATTAAAAAGTTTAAAAAAGTTTTTACTAAAAAATTAATTATTAAGATAAAATCTTATTTATATATATTATAAATTCACTAAGAAATAATGCATTTATATTCAAGTAAAATTTCTCCAAATTTTTGTTGTAATTATACTTAGAAGAAAAAAATTTATTTATCAAAGTTACTTAAAAAAAATTGAATAAATAAAGTTTCTACTTAATCAAATCATTTATGACTGACAGTTTAATATCTAGTTTTAAATAAATTCCAAATCAAAGAATTATTCTTAAGTTGTCAGAACATTAACATAGATTTTTTTTGCGTATTATTACAGTGGATCATTGCTAAATTTTAAATATCATTTCACATGTATTCTATGTAGCTTTAATATGTAAAATAATAAGACTTATCTGGGAGGAATTAATGCCACAAAAGGTAATGCAAATACTCTATAATAATAATCAGGTAATATTTAAGATGAAGTAATAGGGATTTTTATTTTATAGAAGAATTTTTCTTTTATATCAAGGACACTTGTTTTTATCAAAGACATCTTGTTTACATCATAATTTTTTGTTTTCCCCAATGACATCTTTTTTTTAAAGATATCTTATTTTAAATTAAGCATATCTAGTTTTCATCTTCTTTTCAGGGACATCTTGTTTTAATCGAATTTTGTTTTATATCAAGGTCCTCTTATTTTCATCAGGGAACCATTGTTTTCATCAAAGAATTTGTTTTACTTGTTTTTTTAATCTGAATGATTTTATTTTTACCTTCTTGATTTTTCAGATTTTACAGTTGCAGACCTCTTGTTTTTACACAGGGATTTTTTTTTTCAGAAAATATTGTTTTACATCAGAGAGATTTTGTTTTCATGATAAACATCTTGTTTTTACAGTGACCTCTTTGTTTACGTCAGAACATCTTTTGTTTTTGAAAAACATCATCTTGTTTTACATCAAGAAAATCACTTGTTCTACACAAGACATCTTGCTCTCCGTACATGTACTACGACAGCTCTTGAATAGAAAAAGAGAGGTATTGCCTTTATCATAACTTTTAATGGTCAGGTTCATAGCTACAATCAGCCTGACTCTTTAAAAATTGTTAACATTTAAGTTGTTAACATTGATCGATTTATAATCTTTCTTAAAGACAGTAACAGTAACGAATCCCTTCACGGAATTGAACCTTAACTAATTTACAACCTAATTTGCGTTCTTCACCACTGGGTGACGAGGGATACTATAATTAGCTAAAGGTTACTACAATACAATTAGTATAATTAAATAATTTAAATTTTCTTAAATAATAATAATAATTTTAGAAACATCAAAAGAGCACATTCATTATTCTAAGATCAACTGTTGCTAAACATGACAAAGGGGTCCTTTGACATGATCTCAAACAAGGTAGTTTGTCACGATACTTGTCAAACAATCGAACAGTCAGCACTGAAAGTGGACAGGGCTAATCTTCGTAATTAATGACAGGATACTGTCTCGAAAGGCGCGATAGCAGAATAAAGCCTTGAAGGGTTCCTAAATTACCCAACATTTTTGCTGTCGTTCAGCTATTTTGAATTCCGATTTGCGAATAATGGCTGGCTATGTAGGATTTCCTTAATAGTCTTATTTTCCTGTAATTGTTCTGCATAGTTTTCAGATTCTAGGCAATGCATGCTACATCATTTATGTCAAAGAGGTTGTTTAAAATTCCTTCTATTAGGATGCTGTTATTTTTAATATGATGCTACTGAATGATTATTTTTAATTTGATGTAAATTTTTATAATGTTTCTTTTTTTAGTAAACATATTTTCTATTTGCTGGCTTTTTAGCTATTTAATTACTAGGAAATATATTTTTTGAACTAAAATAGGAATAGGCATGTGTAAAATTTTCAAAGAAGTTTATTTAACGCATCTACTTTTGAAAATGTTTGTTTAGGGATGGATTCAAAACTCAAAGTATCATATACTTATTTAAATGCTGTAAATGAGATATAGATATATTTCTGTAATTGTAAGTTAATTTCAATTTCCTTTCTGATTAGAATTTTTTAGTTTAATAAAAAAATCTTTGAGGGCATGATGGCAAAGTGTCGCTCTGGCTCTCGGTGCCACAGATTTTGTGTTCGAATGCCGACAGTGCCATGAATGTTGTATTTTTTTTTGGAAACCACTTTAAACCATAGGTCCTAGTCAAATATGGTTGTATATCGTAGGTTGACAACTCTACCCCGTAAAAAGTCAGCGTCATGGAGCCAAGTCAGACTTCTACCTACGGTGCTCCATCACAACAGAAGCTGCCCCCTTTCCCTTCAAATAGGAGACCACACGGTTCGTGGGCTTGGTCTAGATATTGCTGCCTACTAAGTGGGATAAGAAATAACAACAACAACAATGCTAAAATGTTCTAGAAAAGCTTCTGCTTTTGAAATACTGTTTAATAAATCATGCAGAAGAGATAAAAAATCAATTCAACTTTATATTCCGAGCAGCGGTTTAAAGTTTGCCCAGAAATGAACAAAATAATATCAGAAAAAAAACAAAAAAAAAACTGAAAAGCAATCATTATGCTAAAGTTTGAGAGGTAAAGTAAATATACAAAAGAAGTGCTTTTAAAATCAAAAGTTAAAAGTGTTAAAAATTTGCGGATCTTTAAAAAAACAGAAATAGAAATAGAGAAAAAAAAATAGATTGGAATTTCACCATTGTAATCCTAGGAACGTGTTCTTTACAAATCACAGTACGAACAGTTCCAACTGCGGAATACTAAACAGGACAGCATAAAAAATTCTTCCTGTTATAAACAGGACATAGAGAAGTGAGAAAGGAAAAAAAAAATGTTTTTTTTTTACCGAACAAATCGATAATGGCATGGAAGGTTTGAGCAGAATTCGAAATGGGGGTAGGAAATTGGCTTTCCAAAATTCCAGCCTTACTTTGGTGTGCTTGCACATATTCACATATGCATTTTTCTTTCGTACTTTGACACACAGTAAAGCGGTCAATCTGTGGAATTTATCAAACTTGATCTTTTTCTCCTTTTTGTATACTTTATTTTCATTCGATATGTCTTTGGGAATCCTGATCTTTCTCCCTCGCACACACACAAAAAAAGTAATTTTCGGCTGGAAGGTGTATAATTCTCCAGGAGATATTTATCATCGTTTAGTTCCGATTGAAGAAAAAGGTTACTTCTTTTTTTTTTCTACTCGATGCCCCAGAAATTTATATAAATGGTTCATAAGAAGTAAAGCCGGAGAAAGAAATATATTAAGCTCTAAAAGGCATTTTTTTCAATGGGATGATGAATGGTGACTTGGGATGATTCGTAACTTTTCTTTAGAATTTTTTTCTTCTGTACTAAGAAATATATATATTTTTTATATTTAGGTATCAATGCATTTTCACGTAGTTTGATATATATATTTAAAAATTTAATATATATATATAGAAGAAAAAAATTTTAATTTAAGTTTGCCTTTCATAGCAATCTGTTACTGATATTTGTCATTTTCAATAATTTTGAAAATTGAAATGACACATCTTAGAATGCTAAAGATAAAAACTGGAATTCATCCATAACAAACCAATGCATTGTAAATTCGTTTTTCTAAAGCTAGATATTATGGAGATGGGTGAATATATTTCATATAAATCACAAATTCCTTGAAAATGTCCATGTGATACATGGGGCAAGACATTTTGTGTACATAAGAAGAAAAATTGGTACAAACTAGTAATAAGTACGTGATCTGATAAATAAAGCAAGCGAACAAAGTAAAAAAAGGGTTTCAATACTATACACTGTACTATACGAGATGTAGTATACGTTTTCTTTAGTCTCATCTTCCAAAATTATGACAGCAGGTTATACGTTGGAGCTAATGACAGACAAATTTTCTATATAAATTTTCTATAAATTTTCTATTTAAATTTTCAGTTTATTTTTAATTATAAATGAAATCGTCAATGAATATGCCCTATACCTCACTTTTAATTTGTTTTAAGACACTGTCTTAATGAGGATAAGTACAAAAATTCTACAGGAACAGATGTAATCTACGCTTCCACGATTCTGCTGTTATGTTGAAAGGGAAACCATGCACCAAGAATTTTTTTGCAGTGTCTGATTGTATTTCAATGGGCCTGATGGCTGAGTGACTAGCGATCTGACGGCCACAGGTTTCGGATCTCAGTGCCATTGGTTAGAGTCCCTGTGGCGCCAGGGATGTCAGTATTGGTTTGGAATTCACTTTAAATCGGTAGGTACCAGTCTAATATGACTGCAGAGCTTTCGATGTAGGGCTGACAACCCTCCCAGTAGAAAGAAAGCATCGCTTGCCTCGAAATCTGTCAGTAGGCGGACGGAATTGGCCCACCATGGAGTTGTTGCGAAGGCTGTTGAAGAAGAAGACACGAAATTCATACTTGTCAATAGTGCTTTAGAGACCTTTTTTTATTTCTTTAAAGAAGAAATAAGGTGCATCGTAAGAGCATTTTTTGAGGGGAAAATAGAGGATTAATAGTCAGATGCGCTATATTGTAAAATTGATAGATAGCATATTATAATAGCAACAAAGTAGTCGTACAAAGAGTTTTTAACGAGTTAACTTAGATTTGCCCCATTGCAATTGCATCTAGATGTTGGAGAGTGTTATGACTAAGCGGAATTAGATAAAAGAAATAAAATATCTGCACACGCACTTCAAATATATCTGCAAATTCATAATAGCCTGTGGCATTGAATCTAAAAATACTGAAAATTTTTAAATATCAGCAATATTTGTTTGAGGTTCAGCTTTCAAAAAAGGTTTTTGTGCTTCTGATTATTACTTAACTAATGGTTTTGAAATAAATAATTCATTAGCATTTCGGCAACGAGATTGCAGATGAACTGGCCAAGGTGGGTAGTCTAAAGAGTTCAATTGATAGTGGCTATTTTCTCTTTCTTGAACTTACCCTCTAGGGTCAAATTAGTTATCAATTCCTCTTGGAGAACGGGCCCCGTACATTGATATGATTATAACCTGGAATTGCTTTAATAGCGTTGGTAGTAGATCTGAACAGACGGCTCTTGCTGGGCTCCGCAGTGGTCACCGCATGTGACGTTGAGTACGATGATACTCAACGTCATGTTTCCGGCCTTAAGGTTTATGGCCTGTGCCAGAAATGCAGCTTGACTCAAGGCACACCTGCCCATATTTTGACTTCATTGACCGCTACAATGAATACCAGTTAGTAGACTCATCAGAATCAATATAATTCAGATTAATTTAAACTTTTGAAATAGATACCAAATTCGCTCATTATTACAACTGTTGTAAATTATTTCCAATTTTAATTGATAAATAAAATAGATCAGATGCAATTTTAAATTCTTTTTCGAATGTAAAAAAAAAAGAAGAAAAAATTATTCGTTGGCAAGATTGGTATTGATCAATGATTATTATAAGTAGACATTATTAACAAGAGATAATATGAGAAGATTCAAAGATATTATAATGTTAGGATAAATACCAGAAACTTGACAATAGATATTGCATGATTTGATAAAAAACTTTTTACCAATAATAATTAATAATAGAATTGGGAATATTTTAGAATTAAAGTATTTTACCTTGATCTAATTACGTTATATTTTTATTGTATAACCAACTTATTTAAATTAATCTGATAAGCAATCTCAAAAATATATTTAAAAACATTCAAAATTTGAGAGTACAGTGATAAAGTAATTCTAACATAGAGTTCTTAATTCGAATCTCATTTTTTTTGTAAGGGCAAATTTCTGTAATCTGGTAACAGAATGTTAATCAGTATAATTCAGATTAATTTAAACTGTTGAAATAGATACCATATCCACTCATTATTAAAACATGTGTTGTAAATTTCTTCTAGTTTGAGTTGATATAAAAGATATGAATTCAGTTTTTAAATTCTTTTTGAAAATCTCAAACAAAGGAGGAAAAAAATATTTGGCAAAAACCATGATAATATAAATAGGCATTATTTAAAGGAGATAATATGACACGATTCAATGATGTTATATTCCCGGAATAAATGCTAGAAGCTTGCCAATAAATGTTGCATGATTTTATAAAAATATTAACTTTATAATAATATAGTTAGGTACCTTACCTCAATCTAATTACATTATATTTTTTATTCTATAACCAATTTATTTAAAGCAATTTGATAAGCGGTCTTAGAAATATATTTAAAAAATCATTCGACGTTTGAGAGTAATATAAATTATATAAAGTGATAAAATAAATCAAACACATATTTCTTAAATAGTGGTTCGGTGTAATTCGAATCTCATTTTTTTACGCAAGTTTCTGTAATCCCACCATAATTCAGAAGAACATTTAAATATACATAAAAAAAAAGTAATCCACTTTAATTTCACAAAATGGAATGTCATGCTTTATCCGCAAACCCAACAATCAGAACTTTTTCAAACTGAAAAAATAATCATTTAGTCTCAAGCAAAGCAGCAATGAAAACTACCCTAGTTTTTTTCTTAATTGTATTACTTTATACTCCATTACAGTGCTTCCTCGTTGGGCGAAGTGGCCATCCTAACACGCACTCGACACTAATGCTTCTGCTGCACATTCCCAACTAATGAGAGAGAGGTCTTGCAATTCCGGGCTGGTTAACCGAGTGGCATTACGGAATTGCAGGGGTTATATCAGTAATGAGTACTGCGGGGTGGTCCTCGAGGATAATTCGAGGACGGAATGAAGCCATTTTCTTGTGAGTGAGGAGAAAGAGAATTATTCTCTTTTAACTCCCATTCTGAATGAACGAGGGTGATACTGATGCACCATTTTCTTTTTTTTCCTGCTTTGGCAAAGTGCATTCCAAAGAAAACAAAGAAGAACACAAGGGTGAAAGCGAGGTGAGGAAATTGATGTTTTAAAGGTGCTTCTTTCGAATTAATTTTTCTAGAAAATGTATATATGACGGAAATGTGAAAGTTATTGCATTCTGCAACATTAGATGCATTTTTATTTTAAATTCTTTTAAAAAAATATATTCCCCACAAAAATAAAAAGTTTCATAAAAGTTTTTTAAGTTAATCCGCTAGTTAACAATTGTCTTTTAATCTTTACAATTGGTAAATATTTTAAACCGCTACGGCGCCACAGGTACGAGTTCGAGTCGCGATGGAGTCATGAATATTGGTAGTGTTTCGTAATTCACTTTAAACCGCTGGTTCTCGGTCTACCATGATCGTAGAGTGTTGTGAGGGTAGAGATAATCCGCGTCAGTAGCTTATCTTCGAGCTACACGCACCTCCTTGGTAGTGCTAAGTGCGCACTATTTGATAAAAATATTTTACCAATAACAACTTAATAGTATTAGAATTGTGTATTTTACCTCAATCTAATTACATTATATTTTTATTGTATGACCATATGAATACATTAAAAACATTCAACATTTGAGAGTAGTTTAAATTATATACAGTGATAAAACAAATCTAACACAGAATTCGTAATTTGAATCTCCTTTTTCTAGTAATGGCAAGTTTCGGTAATCCCACCATAATTTAGAAGAACATTTAAATATACATAAAAGATAATCCACTTTAATTTCAAAAAATGGAATGTCGTTCTTTCTCCGCAAACCTAACAATCAGAAACTTTTCAGACGAAAAAATAATCATTTAGTCTCATGCAAAGCAGCAATGAAAACTACCCCAGTTTTTTTAATTGTATTACCCTATACTCCATTATTGCAATGCTTCCTCGTAGGGCGAAGTGCCCATCCTAACAGGCACTCGACACTAATGCTTCTGCCGCACATTTCCAACTAATGAGTGAGAGGTCTTGCAATTCCGAGTTGGTTAAATGAGTGGCATTTCGGAATTGCAGAGGTCGTGTCAGTAATGAGTACTGCGAGGTGGTCCTCGAGGATAATTCGAGGACGAAATGAAACCATTTTCTTGTGAGTGAGACGAAAGAAAATGATTCTCGTTTGCTCCCATTCTGAATGAACGAGGGCGATAATGATGCACCGGACCCTTTTTTCTTCTACTTTGGCAAAGTGCATTCCAAAGAAAACAAAAAGAAAACAAGGTTGAAAACGAGGTGAGAAAAATTGATATTTTAAAAGTGCTTCTTTCGAATTAGTTTTCTAGCAAATGTGGGTATGACGCTAAATGTGAATGTTATTGGATTCAGCAATTTGAGATACTTTGTCCATTACTTCTTTTAGCTCACATTCTCCCTATATACATCTTGTTCAAATTTTCAATCGTTCATAAAATAATTTTTATTCATCCACTCAAGTATAAATACCTTTTGAAAGTTATAGTGGATGACACTTGATGTTAATACAGGTTTTCAAATATTAATTCATTAAAAAATTTAATTAATTAATTTTAGTTTTTTTTAGATTTATAATTTAAGTTGCATATATCTACCAATAGATGGCGCCAGATGTAAGAGGAAAATTTCAACTTTATTCAAAGGACAAAAACAAAGGACTTTCTGCAATATAGTGAAATAAAAGTAGGAATCGTCTTTAAAAACCTTTTTTTATATTACTTGTTTTTAAACATTGTTCCCGCAAAAATAGAACACAATTTCATAAAAGTTTGCTAAATTAATTTTACGAGTTAATAATGTGTCTTTTAATCTTTACAATTGGTAAATACACTCATGTCCATAAATTAAGGATAATTCAGAATCACACAGAAATTGAACTCTAAAATAAAAATTTCACCTGTAGAATTATTATTACATCTTGAAGAATAATATGCAAATTACAGGAAACCACCAGATAGCGCGGATAGTACGTCACAATGACGAGTGTAAGGAGAGAGGTATATAAGGAATGGCGGCAAAGAAGTAAAATTGTTCACAAGCGCTTTAAAAGCCTTTCAGTGCAATAACCGCATAGTTATGGCACGAAGGAAGCATTTGGATGATTTTTTACTTGGTAGAATTATCGGACGACTGGAATGTGGACGTACCCAGCTGGAAGTATCCGAGGAACTTGGAATCGCCCAGAGTGTCATCTCCAGGCTTTGGCAACGATTCCAAGATGATGGTAATGTGAGTAGATGTTACAGCACAGGTCGCCCCCGAGTTATAACGCCGAATGAGGACCGGTATTTAGCAGTTACTGCCAAAAGAAACAGACGGAGCACAACATCAGACCTGTCTCGTCAGCTCTCTTCAGCTACCGGTACGACAGTTTCCAAGGCAGACCGTGTACAGACGTTTAGGGCACATTGGTCTATATGCTCGTAGGCCTGTCAGATGTGTTCCACTTACCGCATCTCACTGTCGCCTGCGATTAACCTGGAGTAGAGAGCATGTACTGTGAACACCGTCGTGGTCTTGTGTGATGTTTTCCGACGAGTCCAGGTTTAGTTTGCAGTCTGATTCTCGCCGGACTGTCATATGGAGAGCGCCAGGTACCCGTTACCACCAAGAGAACACCATTGAACGACACCGTTACGGTGGTGCAGGATGGCTCGTTTGGGGGAGGAATTATTCTTGGTTCCAGAACTGACCTACATGTTCAGAGTGTAACGATGACAGGCCACATCTATCGGGATGTCATTCTGGAACAACATGTACGTTTTTTTCGGGGCGCCATGGGTGCTGAATTTCTGTTTATGGATGACAACGCTCGTCCTCACCGTGCAAACATTATAGACGAATGCCTTCAATTGGAGGATATCCCCGTATGGATTGGCCAGCATACTCACCGTACTTGAATACAATAGAGCATGTGTGGATATGCTTGGCCGACGAATTGCAGCCCGTCAACCCCTCCCACTTGTCAACCGGAACTTCGAGGGCATTTCTTGATGAGTGGTGTAATATTCCCCAAGATCAGATTGATAATTTGATACTCAGCATGACTAGGCATTGTAAGGCCTGTATTGCATCGTCCGGGAGACATACTCTATATTAACCATCATACTAACCATGTTATACTGTTTTTTGTAAATAGGTTCTTTGAAATTTGCCCCAGGAGTAAAAATCGCAATTTTTATTAATTATGTCAAACATATAGCATCTTTTTTGCCCTTTACCTTTTGTTTAATAAATAGACTTTACAAATAAGTCAAATTTGTTTTGCTTCTGTCTCTTTCTTTGTCTGAACTTCATTATCCTTAATTTATGGACATGAGTCTAGAATTATACATTCATCTGAATTTATAAAGTAACAAAGTTACAAAATTTTTTATACTAGAATATTTACATTTTAATAACTTATTTTTGTAAAATCATTAAATATATTTTGCATAGCAAAATTATTAATTGGTTCTAATGAACCAGTTTTTTATCAGATAGCCATAAAGCAACCTAACTTTTAAGTTTTGCTTTTTAAATTTTCAGAATTGTAATTGTATTAAATATTTTTTTTAAATTATTAAATATTAATTTTATTGAATCTTTCATTTTTTATGTGAAAGAATGAAAATTATTTATTCATTAAATCTCAGTAAAACTTATAGTTATTCATTAATACATAATTTTAATTTTAACTCAAAAGAGTTTGGTAAAAAAAGTTTTTTTCCAATCCTTCTAACCAATTAAGCCTTTTATAAAGACCTCTAAGAATAATTATTTTAATTGAAATTTTGACATTTTGTTGTGCTAAGATTCTTAACAAAATAGCTAGTCTGACATCTATCAGAAAATATTAAAAACGAACTTTATAATTTAAAATATATTTTTTATTTTATGAAAATCTGGTTTCCAAGAAATTTTTTATCAAATTTGACACTTAATCCTTTCCGTAACGTATTAATCCTTTTTTGATGACTCAACTCAAACTTAATTAAAAGACTTCATTTTTAGAAATAACATCTCTGCGTTTATTATGCCGCAAAAGAAAACATCACAGAGGCAGAATTTTTTGAATCTTTTTGCCGCTTTCCTCATTTTTAAAAGAAATATTAATAACAAAGTAAATTTATGCAACACTCATTTCACTTTGGCTGTCAGAGTTTGTGAAACTTTGTGAAAGAATATTTAAATGAAAAATTATTGGATTAAAGGAAGGAAGAAAAAAAAAACCCGAATTATTTTGTTTAATGGATAATTCTTGCTTTAATTTGAGTTGAATTAGAATATGGAAGCTAACAGCTAGTATTTAAATGAAAAAAAAAAACTCAATATAAGATAATTAAAGAAATTACTTTAAAAAGCCGAATAAACGTCACAACATAGTTAAATATCATTTAAATATAGTAAATGATATTTAACTATATTATAACATTTATTCTTAAGTTTGACCATTGAAAGTTGATCATTGTTTCAAAAGTAATATTTTAAGTTGTTAGTCTTTTATATTCTATAAGCTTTAAGAATTAATTATAAAGCAACCTAATATACATATTACATACACATATTTATTGATGATTTTATACATATTTTATATATGTTATACATATTTTATTTGATGATTTGTTGTTTAATCATCAGATGAAATATGTATAACATTAACATTACGAATTAATTATAATGTTATACATATTTTATCTGATGACTTGCTATTTAATTCATATAAAAATGCAGAACGTTGTATTACCAATGAATTATAATACCATTTCACCTGATAGTTTGCTATTTAAAAATCAGAAAAATATGAATAACCTTTAATACTGTTATATGCTATACATATTTAATCTGACAATTTGCTATTTAATCATCAGAAAAATATATATAATATTGTATTATATATTATAATGTTATGCATATTTTATCTGATGATTTGTTATTTCATCATCATGAAAATTTGTATAAAATTGTATTATGATATAATTATAATGCTATACATATTTTATGTGATGAATTTCTCTAAAGTAAGCTAAAAAGTAAGCTAATTTACAATAACTATAAATATTAATTTAGCAGTAGTACACATAAATAATTCACATACATTTTTTATTTAATATGTTTATGAAAATAAACAAGTTTTGTATTTTATACGAAAACGTTGAATCTACATATTTAAACGGTATTTAGCAGTTACTGCCAAAAGAAACAGACGGAGCACAGCATCAGACCTGTCTCGTCAGCTCTTCAGCTACCGGTACAACAGTTTCAAGGCAGACCGTGTACAGACGATTAGGCACATTGGTCTATATATGCTTGTAGGCCTGTCAGATGTGTTCCACTTACCGCAACTCACTGTCGCCAGCGATTAACCTGGAGTAGAGAGCATGCATTGTGGACACCGCAACAGTGGTCTTGTGTGATGTTTTCCGACGAGTCCAGGTTTGTTTGCTGTTTGATTCTCGCCGGACTTTCATATGGAGAGCGCCAGGTACCCGTTACCACCAAGAGAACACCATTGAACGACACCGTTACGGTGGTGCAGGATGGCTCGTTTGGGGAGGAATTATTCTTGGATCCAGAACTGACCTACATGTTCAGAGTGTAACGATGACAGGCCACATCTATCGGGATGTCATTCTGGAACAACATTTGCGTTTTTCGGGCGCCATGGGTGCTGAATTTCTGTTTATGGATGAAAACGCCCGTCCTCACCGTGCAAACGTATAACGAATGCCTTCAATTGGAGGATGTCACCCGTATCGATTAGCCAGCATACTCACCGTACTTGAATACAATAGAGCATGTGTGGGGATATGCTTGGCCGACGAATACAGCCCGTCAACCCCCTCCCACCTGTCAACCGGAACTTCGAGGGCATTTGCTTGATGAGTGGTGTAATATTCCCCAAGATCAGATTGATAATTTGATACTCAGCATGCCTAGGCGTTGTAAGACCTGTATTGCATCGTCCGGGAGACATACTCCATATTAACCATCATACTAACCATGTTATACTGTTTTTGTAAATAGGTTCTTTTTCGAAATTTGCTCCAGGGAGTAAAAATTGCAATTTTTATTAATTATGTCAAACATATAGCATCTTTTTTGCTCTTTACCTTTTGTTTAATAAATAGACTTTACAAATATGTCAAATTTGTTTTGCTTCTGTCTCTTTCTTTGCCTGAACTTCATTACCCTTAATTTATGGACATGAGTGTATTTTAAGTCGCTTTTACTGTCGGTATCACAAGTTTGGAATTCGAGTCCCGCTGCTGACATGGATGTTTATAGTGGTTCGGAATCCACTGTAAACCGCTGGTCCCGGTCTAATATGATCGCAGAGCGTTGTGGGGTATTGTTACTGCGTCCGCAGCTTATCTTCAAATTACGCGCACCACCTGCGTAGTGCTAAGTGAGTAACGTCGGTGCAGCGCTTGCCTTAAGGCATCAAAAGACAGCTGTCTAAGTGGTTGCCAGCTGCAAAAGGACAAAAAACCTGAATCCAGTACGTTATATTTTTATTCTATAACCAATTTATTTAAAGTAATCTGATGAGTAATCTTAGAAATATATTTAAAAACTTTCAAAAATTAAAAGTAGTTTAAATTGTATACAGTGATAAAACAAATGTAACACAGACTTCTTAATTCGAATGTCATTTTCCTTGTAACGGCAAGTTGCGGTGATCGCACCGTAATTCAGAAGAACATTTAAATATGCACAAAAAAATAATCCACCTTAATTTCACAAAATGGAATGTTTCTCTTTCACCACAAACCTAACAATCAGAAACATTTTCAAAACGAAAAAATCATCATTTTAGTCTCACGCAAAGCAGCAATGAAAACCACCCCAGTTTTTCTTTTGAATTATATTACTCTATCTCCATTACAATACTTCCTCGTAGGGCGAAGTGCCCATCCTAACATGCACTCTACACTAATGCTTCCGCCGCACTTTCCCAACTAATGAGAGAGAGGTCTTGCAATTCAGGGCTGGTTAACCGAATGAGTGACATTTCGGAATTGCAGAGATCGTGTCAGTAATGAACCTGAGGATAATTCGAGGACAAAATGAAGCCGTTTCTTGTGAGTGAGATGGAAGATAATGATTCTCTTTTGCTCTCATTCTGAATGAAGGAGGGCGATAATGATGCACCGGCCCTTTTTTTCTACTTTTTGGCAAAAGTGCATTCCAAAGAAAACAAAACGAAAAAAAAAAAATGAAAGCGAGGTGAGGAAATGATATTTTTAAAAGTGCTTCTTTCGAATTAGTTTTCGTAATAGAGTACTGCGGGGTGGTCCTCGAGGATAATTCGAGGCCGAGTGTCCTCTTGGGAAGTGGTAAGTGTGTATCGTCGGTGCAGCGCTTGCCTTAAGGCATCAAAGACAGCTGTCTGAGTGTTTGCCAACTGTGTTAGAAAAAAACCCCTCAATCTAATTACGCTATATTTTTTATTCAAAAGTAACTTTATGTAAAGTAATCTGATGAGCAATCTTACTAATATGTTAAAAAAGAAACTTAAAAAAGAAAATTGTGAGTAATTTAAACTATATGCAGGTGATAAAACAATGTAACACATAGCTCTTAATTCAAATCTTTCCCATAATTGCAAGATTCATAGCAATACCCACCATAATTCAGAAGAACATTTAAATAAAAAAGAAAAAACAATCCCCTTTAATTTCACAAAATGGAATGTCACTCTTTCTCCGCAAAACCTAACAATCAGAACTTTTTCAAACTGAAAAAATAATCTTTATCATTGCAAAGCAGCAATGAAAACTACAACCAGTTTTTTTTAATTGTATTACTTCATACTCCACTACATGCTTCCTCGTAGGGCGAAGTGCCTCCCCAACACGCACTCGACACTAATGCTTCTGCCGCCCATTCCCAACTAATAGGCGGAAGGTCTTGCAAATTCCGGGCCAGCTAACCGAAGGTGGCATTTCAGGTTTAGAGCTTGTATCAGTGTGAGTAAATTACTGGGTGGTCCTCGAGGATAATTCGAGGATGAAATGGAGCCATTTCTTGTGGGGGTGAGACAAAAAAATGATTTCTCGTTTGCTCCCATTCTGAATGAATGAGGGCGATAATGATGCACCGGGCCCTTTTTTTCTTCTACTTTGGCAAAGTGCATTCAAAAGAAAACAAAAAAAACAAGGTTGAAAACAAGAGGTGAAAAATTGATATTTTAAAGAAGTGCTTCTTTTTCGAATTAGTTTTTCTAGCAAATGTGGGTATGACGCTAAATGTGAATGTTGTTGGATTCAGCAATTTGAGATACTTTTGTTCTATTATTCTTTTTTAGCTTTTTATTCTGTAATTTTAGATGCAGTTTAAAAAAAAATTTTTAAATATTTTTACCGCAAAAATAAAACATAGGCTTATTAAAGTTTGTTAAATTAATTTTTATAGTTTTAGTTCTTTTAATCTTTTCAATTGATAAATATTGATCAGTTCAATAGAAATTCAGTAGAAATTGTAATTTAACGGATAACTGAATTGAAATTAAATGAAACGCAAAATGAAATCAGACACTGAAAATCTTCGCTATACCAACAGTTCCTAATAAATCACATCAAAATATCTTCCCAATATTTCACAAATTATCTATACAGCCTGGGTAAAAACTTTAAGGCCGGTAAAAATTTTTGAGAAAAATGTAAATGGTAAAAGGGATTCAAATAATATTAATTATAAGTTCATTGATAAAAATAAATGCTATAAACATAATTTACTTGAAATACATAATTGAGAAACATGGTTATTTATAAAGTTGGTATTTTTTTGCCTGGTAAAAGCTTTGACCACCAGTCATTTTTTAAAATAATTATAATATAATCGTGTAATTACCATTGCAACTACTAGCTTGTGACAACGCTGCAATTTTCATATTTGTCATACGTTTCTTTGAGTATTGGTGATCTTTGAAGATGGCGGGGGTAAGAAGTTAACTGATTGTGAAAGGGGAAGTTTTGTCTTCAACAGGAATGAGTAGTCGTGCTATTGCGATAAAAAGACAGGAAGATCAAAGACTGTAGTCAACAATTTTTTTAAAATCTGAAAGACAATTATGGTAAAGGAATACTGAGGAGGCCTAAAACTTTATCCTCAGTGTGATGAAAGAAGAGTTTGCCAACTTTCCATCTACTGGAGAGAAGTACTCAACCAGGAAACTGATTCCGACGACAGGTTTAAAGTTTGTCAAAAAACGATTTATAACTCAATTAGAAGGTCTGGAAGGTACACTTAAACCCAAAATTGACTAAGCCCCTCGAAAGTGCAGGAGACACAAAATAGAGCGTTTGAACTTTTTGGCCAGAAAGTCACTAACCGACAACAATGGATAAGAAATTATTTTTCTGACGAAAAAAAATGGAATTTGGATGGACCAAGATGGCTGGAATTTCTACTGGCATGATATAAGAGGAAATGGAAAAGAAATATTCTCCAAGCGCCAATGGGCGGAGGGTCTGTATCAAGACTTGGGCTGTTTTTCTTACAATGTTGTG
>BPLR01008338.1:0-62274 GCA_021605095.1 Caerostris extrusa | reverse complement strand
AAATGCACTCTTAAATGACGCTATAAACTTTCCGAGTCTTACCTTGAAGAAAACGCACGCTCTGTGGACCGAAATGTTTACCTAAGATGGTCCAAACGCCCACTGACAATGACTGCCGCATTACGCGTAATTGTGCTCAAGTAGCTCGTATACAATAACTCGAGTTCTGGAATGGGGGTACACGGGAACTGCATTAAATCGAAGCATTGCATTCGCTTTAGTTGAAAGACAATCAAGGTCAATGGCTTAGATTTTGGCGAAATTATATTTGCAGTTTTAGCTTTTATTAGATGGGGGGCCATCCATTTTTATGGACCCGAGAAATAGCGATTGGACAAACTAAGTGTAAGTCCACGAATTTTGACCTGAGATCATTTGTCTTTAGATGGATGCTCTGGCGCTCGGTACCATCAGGTTTCTGGTTTGAATCCCGGGAAATCGCACAGGTTTCTTATCTGAATTACGATCACGGATGTTTGTTATGGTTTTTCCACTTTAAACTTAACTCCCGGTCTGATGTGACTGTGTCAGACCTCTCTCACCCACATCCTTCCCAAACTGTAGAGGGACAACTCAGATCTAGCTCAGATTTGGTGTGGTGTGGTTTGGTGCAGTGTAGTGGTCTCTAGATGGAAGCCTCAATTGGTTGAGGGACTAGCGCTCTGACGCTAAGTGCTACAAGTTTCGAGCCTCGGCGGTGCCATGAATGTTTGTTATGGTTCGGAATCCACCCTTAAGCTGCAGATCCGGGCTCATATGACCGGCGAAGAGCGTCACAGAGCCCAATCGGACTTCTGTAACCCACATCATTTCCAAATTGTACAGGGGCAGCTCAGCTCTAGGCTCAGTGATGTGGTATGGTGTAATGTAATGCCTCCAGAGGATACGAAGCAGATTCAACGTTATCCATAACTGTAGGAGGGGGGTAGATTTGTGATGCACTGAATCTCTGCTGATCTATTACAATTTGGTAAGTATGCAACATGTTGACTACACCCCCTATCTTGATTTAAATTATTTTTTTTTTCAGGGCTATGAGTATTTTTTTCTTTTTTTTTGCGGTCCCTTCAAAAGAATGTATTTCTTGTTGGCATTGTGTACAAAAAATATATATTTTTAGCTGTGTTGCGTTCAAAAATACGTGTGTTTCGAGTACTTTGATCAGAAATTATTCACCATAGCAGATTCATCATTACCAGGAACAACATTAAGCTTACATTATCCGTTCTGAACTATGAACGCAAAATCTCCAATGCGGGGCAGCTATAAAGGAATTTTATTTTGTATCTTTCTTTTGAAACTGATTTTTATCGTAGATGTGGAAATATGCTACAAATAGGTTTTATCTGGCAATGATCTCAGATGCAAAACATTATATAGTTGCTGTGAGTCATCACAGCAGATATATATAAAGTACATAAAGCTATCCCCTCTAGCAGCTTTATAAAGCACTTTGCTGATTTTTTTTTTACAATTGCTTTTTTTTAGCTGTTGCTTTTTATTTTTTTAAATTGAAGTGTGTTTTGGACAAGAAATATGTTAGATAAAATATAATAATAATAAGTAGATAGATATAATAAAAAGATTAAAAATAATAAGTAGATAAGGTTATTACATTCAAACTTAGCAATCATCTACTTTGCGTTTAAATTCAAAAAATTTATTGGTATATACTTCTCTCATTTAAAATTATTGAATTAAATACTTCGCTCATTTTATTTTTATTGAATTAAAAATCAATATGTTGGCGTGCTTTAATCTTTTAAAAGTTCAAAAATCTTATTACTGTTATTATTTAATCTTATGATTGCTTTTTAAGGAAAATTAACATATGATGAGGCTAAAACATATGATAATTAACATTTGATGATCAGAAGGGGGCCTGATGGTCTAGTGACAAAGCGATCTGGCATTTGATGCCACAGGATTCAGAACCACCCACAAGCATCCATGCTATTTTGTGGATTCGAACTTTGAAAACCTGTGGTACCATGGAAGGCTAATTGGTTATCAGCCGCCAGTAAGTGGCATTGCGAGGAAAATGTCACGTTAGAATCATTTGGGGAAAAAGAGCTTTTCTACAGTTACTGCTCAGAAAGTGGCCGGGCCAGAATGGCCCAGTGGTTAGCGCTCTGGCCTCGGTACCACAGGTTTCCGGGTTCGAATCCCGGCGGTGCCACGGTTGTTTGCAGGGTTCAGAATTCACTTTTAAAAGCTGTATGCCTTGATCAAATAAGACTATAAAGGAGTAGCGCTGACATCTGAATCTGCCAGTAGGCAGACAGCCTTGGCCCACCATGGACTGCTACGCCTTTTGAAGAAGATCATCATTAGCACTTTATTTATCATGGGATAAAGTAAGACTGTTTGCCATTTGTATGCCCTTATAGTCTCCTATTTTAGAAATGTAATATTTTATATTATTACTATTATAAAAACAAACTCTTCAGCGCACTTCAAAATAAATATTTACATGGCTTCTTGTACCATCAATATACTGTTTATCAAAAAGTGGCTGTCAATTCAGCTATTACAACAAATACAAAAATACATTTTTACGATCCTTTAATAACAACTCGAACGATAAAGACATTCAAATGGTGAAATAAATTATGCTTGTGCCAGCATTTTGGCCTTCGTAATGAGCGAGAGGACATGAAAAACGACTTAAGCGGATACAAAGGACTTTACTTTTGGCATTGTGGAGCGGCATCGATTTGTTTATGAAGCGATTATGCTTGTTTTTTTTTGCCCTACAGAACAATTTTATTGCCCTCGATTTAGTGGCTGTGTAATGCGGCAATTTGTAGTTTATTGGCACAGTTATCAACAGAGGAGAGATAAGCCCCTTTCATGGCATTGTCTACTTTTTTTGTTGGCGAGTCCTGAGTCCTTCAACTTTCATAACATTTCCATGTATTTTTTCTGTTACTCTTTGTAGGATGTATTGTATACTTTACTTATTTATTTTTGTACAGACATTGTACTAATTTTTTTTAATTGTCGATAAATCTGGTTAGCAGCACATACAGCAAAAATTGACGCAAACAAAAAACTGGCTGATCTTCATCATATGTCTAGATGTTATGTCTGTGTCTTCACCTGCTAATTTTATTTTGTTTCTTAGATTGCCGCTACTCAATTAAAACTACTACTAATTCATATTACAGAATATTAGGCTTATATACATATATACTTTTACACTCATATACTGTATACACCTTTAATATATATATATATGAAAGGTGACAAACTTTCAAGCTTATAGTTTAGGAAAACATGCATTATATGCATAGGAATGTATGTTAGAAGTGGACGTTGAGGAACAAATGCAATTTCGAACAAATTTCTCTATTCAGACAACGCCCCAACTTACAACGCCCCAACCTATATTGAACTATAATTTATATATTCAATGAATATATTTAACTTTTTATATTTAATTTTTATTGAATATATTTAACTTTCTTTTATATTTAATTTTTATTGAATATATTTAATACAATTCAATAAAATGAAAATAAAGATTTTGATTTGTGTTACATTGTTTTAATGTTTGGGCAATTTTTGCATTAAACTACAAGTGAAAAGTGAACCAAAAGTGAATATAAAAATTGTCTCTATTTCTAGCAAACTAAAATTCATAACAGAAATACATAGATTATTCAGATGAATATATATTGATAGTAAACTTTCGCATTTTAATACATAATTTATTACATTATTATGTATTATTTATACATTTTTTATACTATAATGATTATGCTGATTATTTACTAATTTATTGCGTTGACTATTGTTTACCGCAAATTTAATATAGAATTTATTTATAGCAATTTCATAAAATATATAAGGAAATTTTAAACAAGCATTTGGTAGAGCCTCATGTTTTAATGACCATCCAATTGAGATTTTTTATGATTAACGGTAAATAATGTTGATTGAGATGATTAAAAAATGATGATTACTAAATATCGACTTTAATGATTAATGATAGGGATTATGATGATTGATAAATAATACATTGCGCCGAACGTTGTTTAGGCCAATTTAAATAAGTTTGGCTGTGATAATTTCAAAAAAATATGTAAAAAAATTATAAACCATTTGACGAATAACTTATGTTTTGATAACGAGCCCAGTTGGGATTCTTTGTGACCATAAAAAATAACAATAAATAAAAAAACACAGAATAA
Organism: Caerostris extrusa; assembly: GCA_021605095.1. NCBI lineage: Eukaryota > Metazoa > Arthropoda > Arachnida > Araneae > Araneidae > Caerostris > Caerostris extrusa. The sequence continues at coordinate 58,078 of BPLR01008338.1, read as the reverse complement.
CATAGAAAACAATATAACATTAAAATAACCTTCATCCAGCCTTGCCTGTTAGTGATAAATTTAAAAAAAAAAATTGGAAAATATAGGATTAAATATTTTTAGAATTTCAATTTTTTTGTTCTTTATTAAACATTATAGATTTCGCAGTATGTTATATTTTTTTTCTATCAAAATCTGAAAGTTATTTAAAAAACCTTTAAAATTATGCACTTTTAAAAATCAAATTGATATATCATCAAATGGCTGACGTCTAAGCATTGTTACAAAGTTTTTTAAATTAAATTTAAAAAATTCGGAATAGGACTCTGGCTTATTCAGTAACAGTAAGACCTCGAAACTGATGACTACCCATCAAATACAGTGATTGACCTAAATCAAACTGAATTTCATCGAATCTAGTGGATTGTCCTGAATCTATTGACTGCAACCGTTTGACGGATGCATTTACAGTGTTATTTGTCACCGATCCTGCTGTGGAAGAATCCTGAGATCTCCAGGCCCGGTTGAACTAAGATTTTAAGTTTTCATTAATCTCCTGTAAATCAAGAAGGGTGGGAGAGTGGCGAAAATGTTACATTTATATCTGGAACTCTTTAGAAGCTGTAATCATTTGGACGGTGGTGGTGTTTTGCCTGCGAACTTTTTCCCCTTTACTTCATTGTGGTTAGTTGCACCTTTGTAGACGCAATTTTATGTATCTATATCTTTGGTATTATATATTATATATCTATATCTTTGGTATTATATATTATGTATTTATATACATATATATCATTTGTTACTAGTGTAAATAAAATTAAGTATTGAAAAGTATTGAAAAATTTGAAATAAAACCTCATCAACATTTCGTTCACCAACAATCACAACAATACCAATCTAGAAAGGTAAGAGAAATGGTTTAGCAAGATAAAAGGCCTCCTGTACTCACACATTCACAATGAGGGTATTTCATTTTTGAATGCTAACATGTATGATATCTCTGAAGTTCTTACACGCATTACCTTCAGCTCGAGTTCTATAGAAGGCATACCGATTTATAAATTGGTCTTGCCCCTCAACCTGTATAGGTATAGCAGCTTTAGGTTTGGCATAGGTAGTCGAAATTTAAAGTCAGCTCACTGAGTTTGGAAATCGTGAAAACCTAACAAGCTCCAGCACAAAGAAAATAACTTGATATTAAAATATGAAAAGATGATGATTACTTCCTGTTATTGTACAAAACAGCTTCATTTTTATAAAAACGATGTATGTATTTTTTCTAAATAAAAGTAAAACGTAAATACTTAATTTATAAACAAAACTGCTAACAAGCATACGTTGATTTTCTACCTTTTACGCTCCACCAACTTTTACAGAATCGAACATTTTTCATCTTCTTATGCAACGTTAAGTGCATCAGCTAACGAAGCATTTTTATAAGGTCGTTCAGCGTTTTATAATAAAAACTCAAATTGGTGTAAGCGGGTTACTGAATTTAGGACTGATCTAAACATTCTTTTTTTTTTGCTCACTCCCCATCCCTAACCCGGAAAACAAAATTTTTCGAATCCTTTTCTTTTCCGCCCCAATTGGATACCATGTGCTCCCCCAAATGAAATCAGAAACTTAATGTCAAAATAATGGCTGGATGGAGAAAAATAATTTTTCTACTTTTTTTTTTTTTCGGAAAGTTGGAATTTATTTAGAAGCAAGTCAAAGCGGAAACAACGCGCAGGAAGTTCGGAATCGGTAAGTAGGGCGTACGAAGGGCGAACATTTTGTTTTCCACTTTTAAGGAAGAAAAAAAAAGAAAAAATAGAATTTTTACTTAATTTCTTGTCTTTCTTTTTGACCATAATATGATTACATTGTGGACTTAAAATGTTAAACCAAACACGTTTCAGGAGATAGTATGTTTTACTTCTTCTGTAAAACTCGGCGGAAAACATAATTTTATTCCATGTTGGAAGAAAAATAAGCAATAAATCATTCTGAAGTCATATATGCCTGCAAGCAGGTTTTCGAGTTTTCTTCATTTTTACAATAACTTCTACCGACTCTCTCAAATCATGCATACTGTTTTTGAATCTTTTTGGTTTGGGCATAGAAGAATCCGGTTTTGTGTAAGTTGCAAGTGACATAACGAACTCTGTTGATCTTAAGTTAACAGAATTTCTGCTGTATGAGAAATAATCTTTTCATGCAAAATACAAATTCAATAAATTTTCTTATTTATTCAACAATTAATTATTTATTATTTGAATACCTGTATTCTTTTTACTGCCATGTTGAAGACAAAATAAATGTTCCTATACATAAATATAATTTTTGCTTTGAGAAGTAATGGTTTAACACAATGATCTCAGATGCGAGGGGCTGTTAACATGGGAACACAAATATATAGGAAGGTAGAGAGTATTGCTCAAAAATTCTTAATCTTCAATAAATATATATTCATTACTCTAACTTAAATAATTAAACATTCGCTAGTCTATCCTAAATTATATAATCTTTAACCATTTAAATCAATGAACATTCCTTGGCGTGTCCTAAATAAATAAATATTTTTATCAGTTCTTAAATAAATAAATTATTCTTTAATCCATCCCTAAATTAGTAAAAAACATACTTTACTTTGCCCTATATAAATACATATTCCCTATTCTGTCCAAATAATTAAATTTTTAACCAAGTTTTCAAATAAATAATATTTTTTATCCGTCCTAAATAAAGAAATATTCTTTAACATGTGATGAATAAATAAATATCCTGTAGTCTGACCTAAATAAATAAAAAATTTTAGGTAGTCTTGAATAAATAACGGATTCTTTGTACGTCATAAAGTAAAGCCACTTTTTGAAAATATGAAATCTTTATTTCTTCACAAATATTTTGTTAGAAAATTTATCAAACTAAAAGTTCTTTTTTTTTTTTCTGTAACCTGTTTTTATTTTCTGTTCTGCACAGACCCTACTTACACGTAGACGAATGGTGAAAACCTATGTTTTTAAGTATTTTGTTGTTACATTTTGTGTTTTTAAGATTTTTATTTAAAATAAACTAAAACATAAATGCTTATTTTATCAACAAGACTGCTAACAAGCATACACTGATTTTCCACCTTTCTACGCTCAACAATATTCCCCAACTTTTACCGAATCGAAAATTTTTTCTTCTTCTTATGCAACGTTAAGTGCATCAGCCAACGAAAAGCATTTCGCATCCAAACTTTTATAAGGTCGTTAAATAATTTCAGCGTTTTATAATAAAAACGCAAATTGGTGTAAGCGGCTTACTGAATTTAGGACTGACCTAAAAAATTCTTTTTTGCTTCCCCCCTCCCTCTGGAAACAAAATCATTTTCTTCTGCCCCCCAATTGGAAAGCACGTGCTCCCCAAATGAAATCCGAAACTTAATGTTAAAAGAATGGATAGATGGAAGAAAAGAAAAATAATTTATTTCCTCTTTTTTTTTTTTTTTGAAAGTTGGAATTTATTTAGAAGCAAGGCAAGTGAAACAACGCGCAGGAAGTTCAAAATCTATAAGTAGGGCGTACGAAGAAAACATTTTGTTTTCCACTTTTAAGGAAGAAAAAAACTAAAAAAAAAGGAAAAATTTTACTTAATTTCTTGTCTTTCTTTGACCATAATGGGATTACATTGTGGACTTAAAACTTTAAACCAAACACGTATCAGGAGTTAGTATGTTTTATTTCTTCTATGCAAAACTCAGCGAAAACATAATTTTATTCTATTTTGGAAGAAAAATAAACAATAAATCATTCGAAGTCGCATATGTCCGCAAGAAGGCTTCCACGTTTTCTTTATTCTTCTTCTTCTTTTTTTTTGAATAACTTTTACCATCTCTCTCAAATCATGCATACTGTTTTGAATCTTTTTGGTTTGGCCAAAAGAAGAATTCAGTTTTATGTAAGCTGCAAGTAGCATAACGAACTATGCTCGTCTTAAAGTAACAGTACTTCTGCAGTCTGAGAAATAATCTTTTTCATGTAAAATAAATATACATTATTTTTTTATTTGTTCAAAAGTTAATAATTTATTATTGGCATGGATGATATCTTTTTACTGTTGTCTAGAAGACAAAGAAATGTTCCTATACATAAATATAATTTTTGTCTTGATAATTAATGGTTTAACAAAATGATCTAATTGCTATGTGTTATTATCTTGGGTTCACGAACGTATAGGAAGGTAAGAAGTATTTTTTATTGATATCTTAAATAAATAAATATTTTTACTCTGTCCTAAATAAATAAATATTCCCTAGTCCTTCCTAAAAATTAAAATTCGATAACCAATTTTTTTAAATAAATAAATATTATTTATTTTTGTCCTAAATAAATAAAAATTTATTTGGCTTACCTTAATAAATAAATATCCTTTAGTAATCCTAAATAATTAAATATTCTTTAACCTGTCCCTAAGTAAATAAATATTTATTTTGTGCACATTTCAGGATTACTAAAAACGGGACCTACATTTTAATGTGGATTCTGAATCACTCACATCCATACCACTGCCAGGATTTCAACCTGAAGCTTGTATTTCCAAATGCCAGAGCTCTACCCAATTGGCCATCAGACCATGATGTTGTCAGGAGACATTGAAAATAATAATTTGTTTCCACCCAAGCTTACAGACCTCGACTTATTCGTAGACTAATGGTGAAATCTTTTGTTGTTATAGTAAACTGAAACATACTTACTTTATAAACAAAACAATACTTATATTTAACAAACTGCTAACAAGCATACTCTGATTTTCCACCTTTTTACACTCAACAGTATTCACCAACTTTTACCGAATCGAACATTTTATTTTTCTTCTTATGCAACGTTAAGTGCATCAGTCAACGATGCATTTCACATCCAAACTTTTTATAAGGTCGTTAAAGAATTTCAGCATTTTATAATAAAAACGCAAATTGGTGTAAACGGCTTACTGAATTTTGGACTGACCTAAAACATTCTTCTTTTGTTCACCCCATCCCCACACCGGAAACAAAATTCTTCGAATCTTTTCTTCCGCCCCAATTGGAAAACACGTCCTCCCCAAATGAAATCAGAAACTTAATGTCAAAAAAATGGATGGACAGAGGGAAAGAAAAATAATTTTTCCTCTTTTTGTTTTCTTTGTTTGGAAAGTTGGAATTTATTTAGAAGCAAGGCAAGCGAAACAACGCTCAGGAAGTTCGGAATCTCTATGTAGAGCGGAGGAAGGAAACATTTGGTTTTCCACTTTTAAAAAGAAAAAAAAAGAAATAAAAGGAAAGATTTCACTTAATTTCTTCTCTTTCTTTGACCATAATGTGATTACATTGTGGACTTAAAACTTTAAACCAAACAGTGTGTTTTACTTCTATGTAAAACTCATATTAATAAAATTTATTAAACTAAAAGTTCTTTATTTTCTGTAACCTGTTCTTTATTTTCTGTACTGTACGGATGAAATACTTATGTTTTTAAGTATTTTGTTATATTTTTGCGTTGTTATTCGTTTTGTTTTAAAGTAAACTAAAACATAAATACTTATTTTATAAACAAATCTGCTAAGAAGCATACGCTGATTTTCCACATTTTCATGCTCAAAAGTATTCACCAACTTTTACAGAACATTTTCTTCTTCTGGTGCAACGTTAAGTGTATCAGCCAACGAAGCATTTCACATCAAACTATTTATAAGGTCGTTAGCGTTTTGTAATAAAAACTATAATTGGTGTAAACGGCTTACTGAATTTAGGACTGACCTAAACATTTTTTTTTTTTTTCCCTCTCTCACAATTTCGAATCGTTTTCTTCCGCCCCAATTGGAAAACACGTGCTCCCCAAATGAAATCTGAAACTTAATGTCAAAAGAATGGATGGATGGAGGAAAAGAAAAATAATTTTTGTTATTTTTTTTTTTTTTTTTTTTTTGGTGGAAAGTTGGAATTTATTTAGAAGTAAGGCAAGCGAAACAACGCGCAAGAAGTCCGGAACCTGTAAGTAGGGCGTATGAAGAAACATTTTGTTTTCCAATTTTAAGGAAGAAAAAAAAGAAGAAATAAAACCGAAAGATTTCACTTAATTTCTTGTCTTTCTTTGACTATAATGTGATTACATTGTGGACTTAAAACTTTAAACCAAACACGTATCCTGGAGATGGTATGTTTCACTTCTTCTATGTAAAACTCGGCGAAAACATAATTTTATTCCATGTTGGAAGAAAAATCAACAATAAATCATTCGGAAGTCGCATATGCCAGCAAGAAGGCTTCCGCGTTTTTTTTTTTTTTTTTTTTTTTTTAATTTAAATAACTTTAACCGTCTCTCTCAAATCATGCATACTTTTTGAATCTTTTGGTTTGGGCAAAGAAGAATTCAGTTTTATGAAAGCTGCAGTAGCATAACGAACTCTGTTCGTCCTAAGTTAACAGAATTTCTGTAGTTTGAGAAATAACCTTTTCAAGTAAAAAATAAATACATGAATATTTTTTATTTGTTCAAAATGTTTAAAATTAATAATTTACTGTTTGAATGGCTGTAATCGTTTTTTACTGCTTTCTTGAAGATGAAATAAATGCTTTCTATACATGAATATAATTTTTGCTTTGAGAATTGGTGATTTAACAAAATGATCTCAAATACAAGGGGCTGTTAACTTGGGCAGAGTTAAGGGATTGGAAGGTAGGGGAGTATTTTTTAACTCTGTCTTGAATATAAAAAATATTCTTTACTCTGTCCTAAATAAATAAATATTCCATAGTCCATGCTAGAAAACTTAAATATTCGATAACCAATTTTCTAAGTAAATAAATATTCTTTCCTCTGTCCTAAATAAATAAATATTCTTTAGTCTGTCCTATAAAAATAAATTATCTTTAGTTTGTCTTAAGTAAATAAATAAATATTCTTTAGTATGGCATAAAGAAATAAATATTCTCCAGTATGGGCTAAATAATTAAATTCTTTAACCTGTTCTAAATAAATATATATTTTAAACCAGTTTTTAAATAAAATAAGTCATTCTTAGTCTATCATAATTAAATAAATATTCTTAAGTCTGTCGTATAAAAATAAAAATTCTTTTGACTTTCCTAAATAAATAAATTTATTTTTACTATGTCCTACATGATTAAATATTCTTTAAACTCTCCCAATTAAATAAGTATTCATTTTGCGCACACTTTAGAATAACTGCAACGAGATCTACAGCTTAATGTGGATTCTGAACCACTTACAAAACCCATACCACTGACATGATTTAAACCTGAAGCCTGTGATTCCAAAGTCCGGAGCTCTAGCCAATTGGCCATTACGCCGCGATGCTTTTAACGATTCATAGAAAATAATGATTTTTTTCTACCCAAACTTACAGACTCCAACTTAATGGTGAAAAACCTATGTTTGTCATTATTTTATTGTTAAAGTAAACTAAAACATAAATACTTATTTTATAAATAAAACTGCTAACAAACATACACTGATTTTCCACCTTTTAGACTCAACAATATTCACCAACTTTTACAGACTCGAACATTTTGTTCTTCTTCTTGTGCAACGTTAAATGCATCAGCCAACGAAGCATTTCACATCAAAACTTTTTATAAGGTCGTTAAAGATTTTCAGCGTTTTATAATAAAAACTCAAATTGGTGTAAGCGGCTTACCGAATTTAGGACTGACCTAAAACGTTATTTTTTTTTTGCTCCCCCCTCCTAAAGAAACAAAATCTTTTTTTTCCGCCCCAATTGGAAATCACGCGCTTCCCAAATGAAATCAGAATTTTAATGGATGGATGAAGGAAATTAGAAATATTTTTTTTTTCTTTTGAAAGTTAGAATTTATTTAGAAGCAAGGCAAGCGAAACTGCGCGCAGGTAGTTCGAAATCTGTAAGTAGGGCGTACGAAGGAAACATTTTGTTTTCCACTTTTAAGAAAGAAAAAAGAAGGAATAAAAAGGAAATATTTTACTTAATTTTTTGTCTTTCTTTGACCATAATGTGATTACATTGTGGACTTAAAACTTTAAACCAAACACGTATCCAGGAGATGGTATGTTTTACTTCTTCTAAGTAAAACTCGGCGAAAACATAATTTTATTCCATGTTGGAAGAAAAATAAACAATAAATCATTCGGAAGTCATATATTCCTGAAAGAAGTTTATTTTATTCTCCTTTTTTTTTAAATAACTTTAACCGTCTCTTTCAAATCATGCATACTGTTTTGAATCTTTTTGATTTGGGCAAAGAAGAATTTAGTTTTATGTACGTATCAAGTGGAGTAACTTTTCGTCTTAAGTTAACAGAAATTCTGCAATCTCAGGAATAATCTTTTTCAAATAAAATATAAATACATTAAAGTTATATAAAAGCATTATTTTTTTTTTTTGTTCAAAAGTTAATTATTTATTATTTGAATGGCTGTAATCTTTTTTACTGTTTTTTGAAGATAAAATAAATGCTTCCTACACATAAATATAATTTTTGATCTGAGAATTTATGATTTAACAATATAATTTCAAGTGCCAGATGCTGTCAAAATAGGCGCATGAACGTAGGGAGTATTTTTTAATTTTGTCTTAAATAATTAAATTTTCTTGAACCAGTTTTTAAAAATATAAATATTCGTTACTCTGTCCAAAATAAATATATATTCTTTAGTATGTTTTAAATAAATAAATATTTTTTAGTATGTTCTAGAAAAATATACTTTAGTCTGTAAATATTCTTTAACAAGCTTTTAAATAAATAAATACTCCCTGTTTTGTCCTAAATAATTAAATATTCTTAATCAGTTTTTAATTAAATTAATCTTTTTTAATCTGCCTAAATAAATAAATATACTTTACTTGCCTTAAATAAAAATATTCCCCTAGTTTGTTCAAATAATGAAATATTAAACCAGTTTTTAAGTAAATAAATATTCAATACACTATTCTAAATAATAAAATATTTTGAACCAGTTATTAAATAAATAAATATTTTTAATTTTTCTAAAAAATAAATATTTTTAGCATGTCAAAAATAAATACATATTCTTTAGCTTGATATAAATAAATGAAGATCCTTTAAGTTGTCCTAAATAAATAAATATTCTTTGTACGTCATAAAGGACAGCATGAATTTTAAAATATGAAATCTTTATTTCTTCACAAATATTTTTATTAATAAAATTTATCAAAACTAAAAGTTCTTTATTTACTGTAACCTGTACTTTTTTTTTCTATTTTGCACAGACCCAACTTACACACAGAATAATGGTGAAAAAGTTATGTTTTTAAGTATTTTGTTATATTTTATGTTGCCATGTTTTTTTTTTTAAAATAAACTAAAACATAAATACTTATTTTATAAACAAAACTGCTAACAAGCATACGCTGATTTTCCACCTTTTCATACTGAACAGTATTTTCAAACTTTTACAGAATCGACATTTTCTTTTTCAACTTTATGCAACGTTAAGTGCAGCAGCCAACGTAGCATTTCGCATCCAAACTTTTTATAAGGTCGTTAAGGATTTTCAACGTTTTATAATAAAAACCCAAATTAGTGTCAGCGGCTTACTCAATTTAGGACTGACCTGAAACATTCTTTTTTTTCTCTCTCTCCTTCAAACAACATTTTTTAAATCTTTTCATCCGCTCGAATTGTAAAACACGTGCTCCCCAAATGAAATCAGAAACTTAATGTCAAAAGAAAGGACGAATAGAGAATCAGAAAAATAATTTTTCCTTCTTATTTTTTTTTTCCTTGAAAGTTGGAATTTATTTAGAAGCAAGGCAAGCGAAATAACGCTCTGAAGTTCGGAATCTGTTAGTAGGGCGTACGAAAGAACATTTCGTTTTCCACTTATAAGGAAGAAAAAAAAAAAGAAGAAATAAAAGAGGAAAGATGTTACTTAATTTCTTGTCTTTCTTTGACCATAATGTGATTACATTGTGGACTTAAAACTTTAAACCAAACACGTATCCAGGAGATGGTATATTTTACTTCTTCTATATAAAAACGCGGCGTAAGCATAATTTTATTCCATGTTGGAAGAAAAATAAACAATAAATCATTCGGAAGTTACATATGCCTGTTTGAAGGCTGTAGAGTTTTCATCTTTTTTGAATAACTTTCACCGTCTCTCTCAAATCATGCATATTGTTTTGAATCTTTTGGTTTTGGGCAAAGAAGAATTGAGTTTTATGTAAGTTGCAAGAGGCATAAGGAACTCTGTTCGTCTTAAGTTAAAAGACTTTGTGCTGCCTGAAAAGTAATCTTTTTCAAGTAAAATATTTTTTCTTCTAATGCAGCTGGCAAATAGACCGTGATCTTCGCCATGAGGGCTGCACCGATGTTACTCACTTTGCATTACCCAGGGAGCGCGTGTAACTTGATAGTAAGCCACGGACGCGGAGTAACAGTGCCCCCACAACGCTCTACGATCCTATTAGGACTGGGACCTATGGCTTAAAGTGGATTCCGAAACACTACAAACACACCCATGGCAAAGTCCAGATTTGAACCCGATACCTGTGGTACCGAACGCCAGCCATTCGGCCATCAGGCCCACACTTTCTCGTTCTTTTTTTGAACGTTCGAAGAAGGGCTGTATTTCGCACCTATACGAACTGGAGAGGAGTGTGAGGATCGCGGGGACACCACGCGGAAAAAAATGCAACTTTCTCAGGTGAGAATCGAACTCACAATCTCGGTATCACTCGCAGGCACTGCCATTATAAGTACCGCACGCTATCCAGTTGCGCCACTGGGGACTGTATATAAATACATTAATTTTTGTATTCGTTCAAAAATTAATTATTTATTATTTGAGTGACTGTAATCTTTTTTTTACTGCTTCCTTGAAGATAAAATAAATGTTTCCTATACATAAATATAATTTTTTTTCTTTGAGAATTAAGGATTTGACACAATGATATCAAATGCGAGATTTTTGAACAACGGCGCACGAAAATATAGGAAAGAGGGAGTATTTTTAATTCTGCCCTAAATAAATAAATATTTTTTAATCTTTCTAAATAAAATATTCACTTGTCTGCCCTAAATATTATAATCTTCAACCAGTTTTTAAACAAATAAATATTATTTAGGCTGTCCTAAATAATTAAATATTCTTTAACCAGTTTTTAAATAAATAAATATTTTTTGGTTTGTCATAAATATTTAAATACTTTAATCAATTTTTTAATTTTTTTTTAATATGTCGTAAATAAATAAATGTACTTTACTTTGCCCTAAATAAATAAAGATTTCCTGTTCTGTACAGACCCCTACTTACACATAGACAATGGTGAAACGCTTACGTTTTTAAGTATTTTGTTATATATAATGTTGTTATTCTTTTTGTTTTAAAGTAAACTAAAACATAAATGCTTATTTATAAACAAAACAGCTAACAAGCATACTCTGATTTTCCACCTTTTTACGCCTTTCCAACTTTTACTGAATCAAACATTTTCTTCTTTTTATGCAACCTTCAGTGCATCAGCCAACCAAGCATTTCACATTCCAAACTTTTTATAAGGTCGTTAAAGATTTTCAACGTTTTATAATAAAAACTCAAATTGATGTAAGTGGCTTACTGAATCTAGGACTGATCTAAAACATTCTTTTTTTTTTCTCCACCATCCCAACCCCGGAAATAAAAATATTTCGAATCTTTTTTCTTCCGCCCAAATGGAAAACGCGTGCTCCCCAAATGAAATCAGAAACTTAATGTCAAAAGAATGGATGGATGGAGGAGTGAAAGAAAAATATTTTCTTCCTCTTTTTATATTTTGGAAAGTTGGAATTTATTTAGAAGCAAGGCAAGCGAAACAACGCGCAAGAAGTTCGGAATCTGTAAGTTGGGCGTACGAAGAAAACATTTTGTTTTCCACTTCTAAGGAAGAAAAAAAAGGAGAAATAAAAAGGAAAGATTTTACTTAATTTCTTGTCTTTCTTGGACCATAATGTGATTACATTGTGTACTTTTAAAACTTTAAACCAAACACGTATCCAGGAGATAGTATGTTTTACTTCTTCTATGTAAAACTCGGCGAAAAATAATTTTATTCCATGTTGGAAGAAAAATAAACAATAAATCATTCAAAAGTCACATATGTCTGCAAGAAGGCTTCCGAGATTTCTTCCCTCTTCTTTTTGTTGAATAACTTTTTACCTTGGCTCAAATCATGCATACTGTTTTGAATCTTTTTTGGTTTGGGCAAAGAAGAATTTAATTTTCTGTAAGTTGCAGTGGCATAACGAACTCTGTTCGTCTTAGGCTAACAGAATTTCTGCAGTCTGAGAAATAATATTTTTCAAGTAAAATATAAATTCATTAAAATTATATATATACATTAAAGTTTTTCATTTGTTCAAAAATTAATAGTTTTTTATTGAATGGCTGAAATCTTTTTTACTGGTGTTTTGAAGATAAAATAAATGTTTCGCATACATAAATATAATTTTTGCTATGAGAATTAAAGGTTTAACAAAATGATCTAAATTGCTATGTGTTATTAACTTGGGTTCACGAACGTATAGGGAGGGAGGGGAGTATTTTTTTGAATTCTGTCTTGAATAAATAAATATTCTTTACTCTGTCCTAAATAAATAAAAAAAAAATAAATAAAAATTTACTGAGTTCTAAATAAATAAAAATTCTTTGTATATCCTAAATAGATAAATATTCTTTGTCTGTCCTATAAAAATAAATAATATTTGGTATAACCTAAATAAATAAATTTTCTTTTAGTCTGCCATATATAAATAAATATTCTCTAGTATCTCCTAAACAATTAAATTCTTTAACTAGTTCTACATAAATATATATTTTAAACGTTTTTATATAAATAAAATATTCTTCAGTCTCTCCTAATTAAATAAACATTCTTTAGTCTGTCCTATAAATATAAATATACTTTCGACTTTCCTGAATAAATAAATATCATTTAACTGGTCTCAAATAAATAAATATTTATTTTGTGCACACTTTACGATAACTAGATCCAGACATACAGTAGTAGTAGTGCATTCTAAACCACTTAAAAACATTTATAACACTGCCAGGCTTCAAACCTGGAGCTTGAGGTACCAAAGGTCAGAACTCCAGCCAGCTGGCCATCAAGTCGCGAAGTTTTTAAGGATTCATTGAAGACGACTTTTTTTCTCTACCTAAGCTTACAGTCCCGACTTAGTCGTGTAGACTAATGGTGAAAAACCTATGTTTTTAAGTATTTTATTGTTAAAGTAAACTAAAACATAAATGCTCATTTTATAAACAAAAACTGCTAACAAGCATACACTGATTTTCTACCTTTTTACGCTCAACAGTATACACCAACTTTTATAGATTCGAACTTTGCTTTCGTCTTCTTATGCAATGTTAAGTGCATCAGCCAACGAAGCATTTCACATCCAAACTTTTTATAAGGTCGATAAAGATGTTCAGCGTTTTATAATAAAAACTCAAATTCGTGTTAGCGGCTTACTGAATTTAGGACTGACCGAAAACAGTCTTTTTTTTTTTTTTTTTTTTTTTTCTCACCTCCCACCCGGAAAACAACATTTTTCGAATCTTTTTCTTCCGCCCCAATTGAAAAAGATGTGCTCCCCAAATGAAATCAGAAACTTAATGTCAAAAGAATGGATGGATGGAGGAAATGAAAAATAATTTTTCCCCTTTATTTAGAAGCAAGGCAAGCGAAACAACGCGCAAGAAGTTCGGAATCTGTAAGTAGGGCGTATGAAGAAACATTTTGTTTTCCACTCTTACGAAAAAAAGAAGAAATAAAGAGAAAAGATTTTACTTAATTTCTTGTCTTTCTTTGATCATAATGTGATTACAGTGTGGACTTAAAACTTTAAACCAAACACGTATCCTGGAGATGGTATGTTTTACTTCTTCTATGTAAAATTCAGCTAAAACATAATTTTATTCCATGTTGGAAGAAAAAAATAAACAATAAATCATTCGAAAGTCACATATGACCCATAGAATTGTTTCAAGTTTCCTTCATCTTTTTTTTTTTTTTGTTGAATAACTTTTACCGTCTCTCCCAAATCATGCATGCTGTTTTGAATATTTTTGGGCAAAGAAGAATTTAGTTTTATGTAAGTTGCAAGTGGCATAGCGAACTCTGTTCGTCTTAAGCTAACAGAATTACTGCAGTCTGAGAAGTAATCTTTTTTCAAGTAAAATATAAATACATTAATTTGTTTATTTGTTCAAAAATTAATAATTTTTTATTTGAATGACTGTAATATTTTCTTGCTCCTTTCTTTGAAATTAAAATAATTGTTTTCTGTACATAAATATATTTTTTTGCTTTGAAAATTAATGATTTAATACAATGATTGCAAGTGCGATGTGTTATCAACTTGGGCGCCCGAAACGTATTTTTTCAATCTTTCTTAAATAAAAATATTCTTCACTCTGGCCTAAATAAATACATATTCGCTAACCTGTCCTAAATAATATAAACTTCAACCAATTTTTTAAATAAATAAATATTCTTTAGAATGTCCTAAATAATTAAATATTCTTTCACCAGATTTCCAATATATATTCTCTGGTTTGACCTAAATAATTAAATATATTTAATCATTTTTTAAATAAATTAATGTTATTTAATCTGTCCTGAATAAATAAATATACTTTACTTCACTTTAAATAAATGAATATTCCTTAGTCTGTCCAAATAATGAAATATTTAACCAGTTTTTAAATACATAATTATTTTTTTTTTTATCTGACAAATAAATAAATATTCTTTCTACGTCATAAAGTAACGCAAGTTTTTAATATACGAATTTTTTTGTTCCGTGCAGACCTTTACTCAAACATAGACTAATAGTGAAAAACTTATGTTTTTAAGTATTTTGTTATATTTTTATGTTGTTATTCTTTTGTTTTAAAATAAACTAAAACCAACATACTTATTTTATAATCATAGCTGTTAAAAAGCATACACTGATTTTCCACCTTTTCATGCTCAGCAGTATTCACCAACTTTTACAGAACCGAACATTTTCTATTTGTTCTTCTTATGCAACGTTAAGTGCATCAGCCAACCAAGCATTTCACATTTCAAACTTTTTATAAGGTCGTTAAAGATTTTCAACGTTTTATAATAAAAACTCAAATTGGTGTAAGCGGCTTACTGAATTTAGGACTGACCTAAACGTTCTTTTTTGCTCTCTCCCCCAAACAACATTTTTTCGAATCTTTTCTTCCGCCCCAATTGGAAAACGCGTGCTCCACAAATGAAATCAGAAACATAATGTCAAAAGAATGGAGGGATGGAGGGAAAAAAATAATTTTTTCACTTTGCTTTTTTGTAAAGTTGGAATTTATTTTGAAGCACGGAAGCGAAACAACGCGCAGGAAGTTCGGAATCTGTAAATAGGGCGTACTGAAGAAAACATTTTGTTTTCTACTTTTAAGGAAGAAAGAAAGAAGAACTAAAAAGGAAAGATTTTACTTAATTTCTTGCCTTTCTTTGACCATAATGTGATTACATTGCGGACTTAAAACTTTAAATCAATCACGTATCCAGGAGATGGTATGTTTTGCTTCTTCCATGTAAAACTCGGCGAAAAACATAATTTTATTCCATGTTGGAACAAAATAAACAATAAATCATGTGGAAGTCACATATGCCTGCAAGAAGGCTTTCGAGTATTTTTTTTTTTTTGTTGAATAACTTTTTTACCGTTTCTCTCAAATCTTGCATACTGTTTTGATTATTTTTTGGTTCGGGCAAAGAAGGATTCAGTTTTATGTAAGTTGCAAGTGGCATAACGAACTATGTTCGTCTTAAGTTTTAGTAAGTAGTTAAGTTTGTTTCGTCTGAAGTTTAAGTTCTTAACAGAATTTCTGCAGTCTGAGAAATATTTTTTTTTGTAAAATATAAATACATTACAATTGAATAAATACATTAATTGTTTTATTTGCCCAAAAATTTATAATTTATTACTTGAATGGCAGAAATCTTTTTTTACTGGTTTTTTGAAGATAAAATAAATGTTTCTTATACATAAATACATAATTTTTGCTTTAAGAATTAATGATTTAACTTAATGAACTGAAATGCGAGATGCTTTTAACATAGGCGCATAATCATATAGAAATGTAGAAAATATAAATTAAATTTTTAATCTTAAATAAATAAATATTAATTACTCTGCCCTAAATAAATAAATATTCACTAGACTGACCTAAATAATATATTATTCGACCAGTTTTTAAAGAAATAATATTTTTTTTAGTCGGTCCTAAATAATTAAATATTCTTTAACCAATTTTTAATTATATAATTATTTCCTGGTTTATCCTAAATAATTAAATATTTATAATCAGTTTTTAAATAAATTAACTTTTTTTAATATGTCCTAAATAAATTAATATACTTTACTTTGCCCAAATAAATCAATATTCCCTAGTCTGACTAAATAATTAAATATTTAACAGTTTTTAAATAAATAAATATTCTTTTAGCTGTCCTTAATAAATAAATATTATTTAGCATGGGCTAAATAAATGAATATTCTTCAATCTGACCTAAATAATTAAACATTCCTTGTACGTCATAAAAGTACAACAATTTATTTCTAAAATATGAAATCTTTATTTCTTCGCAAATATTTTTGTTAATAAAATTTATCAAACTAAAATTTTTTTTTTATTTTCTGTAACCTGTTCTTTATTTTCTGTCCTGCACAGACTCCTACTTACACGTAGATTAATGGTGAAAAACTTTGTTTATATTGCTATTATTTTGTTTCGATATAAACTAAAACATAAATACTTATTTCATAAACAAAACTGTTAACAAGTATGCATTGATTTTCAACCTTTTTACACTCAACAACTTTCATCAACTTTTGTTAAGTGCATCAACCAAAGAATCATTTCACATCCAAACTTTTCATAAGGTCGTTAAAGAATTTCAACGTTTTATAATAAAAACTCAAATTGGTGTAATCGGCTTACTGAATTTAGGACTGACCTAAAACGTTCTTTTTTTTTTGCTCCGCCATCCCCACCCTGGAAACAAAATTTTCCGAACCTTTTTCTTCCACCCCAATTGGAGAACACGTGCTCCCCAAATGAAATCAGAAACTTAATATCAAAAGAATGGAGGGATGGAGGAAATGAAAAAAATTTTTTGTTATTTTTTTTTTTGTTGGAAAGTTGGAATTTATTTAGAAGCAAGGCAAGCGAAGCAACGCGCAGGAAGTTCGAATCTGTAAGTAGGGCGTACGAAGAAACATTTTGTTTTCCACTTTTAAAGAAAAAAACAAAAAAGGAAAGATTTTACTTAATTTCTTGTCTTTCTTTGACCATGATTACATTGTGGACTTAAAACTTTAAACCAACCACGTATCCAGAAGATAGTTTTTATGTATTACTTTTTCTATGTAAAATTCAGCGGAAACATAATTTTTATTCCTTGTTGGAATAAAAATAAACAATAAATCATTTGTAAGTCACATATGCCCGAAAAAGGCATTGAGTTTTCTACTACTTCTTTTTTGTGAGTAACTTTTACCGTTTCTCTCTCCAATCATGCAAACTGTTTTGAATCTTTTGGTTTGGGCAAAGAAGAATTCAGTTTTTCGTAAATTGCAAGTGGCATAACGAACTCTGTTCGTCTTAAGTTAACAGAATTGCTGCAGTCTGAGAAATAATCTTTTTCGAGTAAAATATAAAACATTACAATTATATAAAACATTATTTTTTTTATTTGTTTAAAAAATAATTATTTATTATTTAAATATCTGAAATCTTTTTTTTAGTGTTATCTTTAAGGGTGGTCTTTGGGAGTATTTTTTTAAAATCTATCCAAAATAAATAAATATTATTTGCTCTGTTCTACATAAATAAATAGTTTTCTTCAATAATTAAATTATTTAACCTGTCATTACTAAGTAAATATTTTTTTGTAGCATATCCTAAATAAATAAATATTCTTTTGTATTTAATAAATAAACTAACATTCTTTTGTATGTTCTAAATAAGTAGATAAGTTTAGTTTGTCCCAAATAAATAAATCTTCTAGAACCAGTCTCTAAATAAATAAATACTTTTAGTATACCCTAGATAAATAAATATTCTTTATTCTGACTTAAATAAATAAATATTCTTTAATTTGTCCTAAATAAATAACTATCCTTTTGGTATATAATAAATAAAAAAATTCTTAATCTATCCTAAATAAATAAATGTTCTTTAGCTAGTTTTTAAATATAAATAATCTTTAATCTGTCGAATAAAAACAAACATACTTTAGTCCGTCCTAAATAAATAAATATTCTTTTGCATGCCCTAGATAAATAAATATTCATTACTTTGTCCTAAATAAATAAATAAATATCCTTTGGTATATAATAAATAAAAAAAAATTCTTTTACTCTATCCTAAATAAATAAATGTTCTTTAACTAGTTTTTAAATATAAATAATCTTTAATCTGTCGAATAAAAACAAACATTCTTTAGTCCGTCCTAAATAAATAAATATTCTTTTTGTATGCCCTAAATAAATAAATATTATTTACTTTATCCTAAATAAATAAATATTCTTTTTGGTATATAATAAATAAATAAATAAATAATCTGTCTTAAATAAATAAAAAGAATTCAGGTAGAAACAAAATTTAAAAAATTTATAAATTTAAAGAACTAAATATGGTTCAGTGTTCATGAGTACATACTTTTCTCTTTTCTATGCTGGAATAAGAAAATTGTGATCTGAGGTAAAACGGTACAATAAAGCGATAGTAAAAGATAACTATTCAGCTAACTTATTTTTGGGCGTCAGTGTTAGTTACTGCTAAATTACGCTAATTTTTATTACTGTTTAATTACTGCAATAATAATATATTCCATTAAAATAAATTTCACATAGTGATGAAATTGAATCTTGATTCAATCAGCCCGTTTAATAGTTTTTACATTATAATGCAATATGATAGTAATTTGTAGCCATGCAAATTTAAAAAGTACTTACTTAGTTGCAAGGATTTTTGAAAATCTTTATCGGCTAAAAATGGGTTTCAGACATTTTAATATTTGATGCCATGGCTTGTCTCCAAAAATGGTGAACATCTGAAAAGAAAAAATTTGAAATTTAATTTTTAGTAATGAAAATATTGAAATCACATTTTATCAAATATCATACCCAATGAAATCTATACTGATAAATAAATATAGAATTAAATAAATAGTATATAGCAATATACATCATGAAATAAAAAAAAATTAAATAGTAAATTTTTCATTCTCTTTCACTAATTACCATTATTTAAGTGTTAAGATGGCAATGTTTAATGCTGTTTCGTTATATATATTAATTATATATATATACATATATTATATTGTATTATATATTATATTATATTGTATACATATATATATATATATATATATATATGGCTATATGGCTCTACGCCCATCCCTCTCTCTCTATATATAGAGTTTTGGGCGTAGGGCTGACAACCCTACTTCGTAAAAAGTAAAAAACCCTTCTGTCTCGAAATCTGCCAGTAGTTAAGACCACCTTGGCCCACCATAGGGCTGTTGCGCTATTGATTGATGATATATATATATATATATATATATATATATATATATATATATATATATATATATAAAAAAACTATGACACCTGGAAGTATATTTTTTCTCTGAAGTTACTATTTCGTTGCTAACAATTACGACAAAAATTTGTATGAATCATTTTTATTTAAATATAAACCCTTATTAAAAACCTCACTTCTTTATTGTCATCAGATTTTCTCGACACCAGATGGCGCTACCCATTAGTTCAGTTAATGAACAAATATGCTAGAAAATCTATAGTAATAGTTTTAAAGTTATTTTTCAAACTAACACTACTTTTATCTTAAAAATAAATAACACATTAAAAGTGAGAAAATAAATTGGAATTTTCCAAAAAGAAATATTGCTGTATTTATCCAATTTATGTTATTTAAAGCACGTTATTGAAAATATGAAATCTTTATTTCTCCACAAATATATTTCTTTTTATAAAATTTATCAAAACTAAAATTCATTATTTTCTCTAACCAACCGATGCCGAAATGTATCTAGGAGAAATCTTTTAAGTTATAAATTTTGTTTAAATATTCAACCAGCAATATTGTTTTTCTTATAACAAAACAACAGTTGTAATTTATTTGCAAACAGTTATTAAATAAATAATTCATTTATTATGGTTAGTAAAATTTTAATTTCAATAAACAATAAAAATTATTTATTGGCAATCAATATTAAACTTTACTAAATATGTGTTATGTGCGAAACATATTTATGTGGCATGTTTTGAAAATGGGCAAATTCCTTAAAAACCATATCTTCGATTTTTTCCTTTTTTTCATGTGCATTGTATAAAATTTTTCTCATTATTTAGTCTTATGTGGCTGTAAATTATTTTAAATACCTTTTAGTAAAATTTATGAAAATCTATTTATGAATCTGATATTTTTATAAGTTTATAAGTAATTATTGTCTTAATCTTTTGTTATCAGTTTATTAGAAATTATTAGATTTTTCTATATATATATATATTTATATGTTAAAGGTATAAGATATAAAATTGAATTTACTGCTAACTGTCGATTATTAAATGAAATTAATGAAATTATTTTGTGTTTCTACAATAAAGTATATTATACTATTTTTGACATAATTTAGTCTCAAGTATTCTATTCTATAAATAATTGTGACATTTTAAATAAAAAAAGACAACATTAACAAGAATAAACGCAGAACATATTCTATGCGTATTGTATATTATGTATCAGCTAAATAGGGATTATAGGGATTCTCAATACATGTAGTATGAACCATTATAATCATATATATGTCAGTTGCCTATATGAAACCTTATCATTTATATGTCAGTTACGTATATTATAATATAAAGTCCTCCCTTTTATTACTGAAATAAAATGGGTGAGTTCATAAGTTTTAAATGAAATAATTATAAACTATTACAATACGCGAAATTAACAATTTCAATACTCAGAATATTAATACTAATCAGAAATTTATTTATAAATTCACCAAAATTGATCTTACACATTAGTTTTACTGTAACAAAGTTAAAATAATTTAAGATATCATCATTTACGTATAAAGGATACTAATCTGGAGAATATAATATTTCAAGGAATAAAAATTATAGATTATATTTAAATTTAGTTATTATACAAAATTTTATTATACATAATGTAAGAATGGTGCCTCTACTTCTGAGAAATTCTAGGGTTTTGGACCTAAATATAAGGCCTTTGTCCATATATGTAAGCCATATATTTGGACTTGCATATCGGAAATTCATTGCGAACTGTGATAGACAGAAGGCATTACACGAGCACGGACAATTTCCTCCGAGCCAATGGCAATCCTTCTTCCGTGATAAGTTTGACATTGCCTGAGCAGATTAAAAGTATATCAATGTATTATCCATTTTAAAATACATCTTCCTTCTGACATTATTTCCATGGTACGGTATAAATGTAAAACAATACCTTCTATGCACTTCTTCGTAATGGCTGACGGGCATAAAATATAGCTAATACAGCTTTGCAGTTAGAAATATATGACTACATTGTCGTTGACACAATGAATTTCCTTCTATTAGTATCTGAAGTGTACATGTTATAAACATTTTAAATTAAAGGTATGCACTTTATACCGTCTTTAAATATTTCGGGGTTTATTTTGCTACCCAAATAGTTTTATAGATTTTATAACATAGAGAAGAAAAGTTAGTCTTTTCCTCTCACTATATTTCTAAAGATTACTACGCAGAAAAAAAAGGAGTTCACATAATTTGAGGAATTAAAGTTAAAAATTATTATATTACTGATTGATTACGGATTACAATTCCTTTGATAATAACAAATTATTTGGCAGATGCAACATTTATAAAAAAAAAACTGGGAAATATGTTGCATAGTAAAGATGCTAGAATCTAGAAACAAATCGTAGGCACTTTTCCTCTACATTTATACAACATTACAACATTTTAATGCGCTTATTCATGTTACAGTTTCATGCTCTGCAATCTGTCCTGTTGATGCATGTTATAGTTTACTCTGTACCCTTTCCTGTTGATTCATGTTACAGTTTCATGATCTACACTCTTTCTAGGTTACAGATTCATACTCTGGACTTTTCTCTGTGGATTAGTGTTACACTTTCATGTTCTGTACTCTTTCCTGTTTTGTTTATATTTATAGTTTCAAACTCAGCATTTTTCCTATTAATTCCTGTTACACTTCCCTGCTCTGCTCTCATTCTTGTTGATTCATTTACACTTTTATGCTCTTACACTCTTTTCTAATCGATTGTTACAATTTCAATATCCTCACCCTTTCCTATGGATTCATGCAGTTACGGTTTCATGCTCTGCACTTCTTGTAGATCCATGTTACAGTCTCATGATCAGCATCCTTTTCTTGTGGAGTGATGTTGCAGTTTCCTCTCTGCACTTCTTTTCTTTGTGGATTCAAGCTACATATCCTGTTACGCAACATATACTGTTCGCTTGAATTTAAAAGTATACAGTCTATACACTAATTTGTACTATTGTTGGAGATTTTATATATGTTCTAAGGAGGTTTTGAGGGTTCTGTAACATTATCTATGCTATAAAAACCTTTCTATATCATATGAATTTCAAATTGTACATTATACACTCCTTGCATTGGTTAAGGGTTTAGAATGGTGGTAAGATAATTATACATATAAGATAGTATACATCAATATATAATCCAATTTATAAAAAGTTTTTTATTTTTTTATATCCATTCAAATTGCCACAGAATCCATATAATTATCTCATTTAAATAGATTTAGTTTTTAAATTACTCTATTGTCAATCAATCAATATTCCAGTTAAAACAATAATATTCCACCTATTTCTATTCTCCGAATTATTGATCCATGATGATCCATATAATGAACGTTTTTTGGCAAGATGCCTGATATTCTCTTGTCTTATCTCTCTCTGCTATGCAGAACTTTTTTTTATCAAACTCATTTAAATGATTCAACTTTTTTCCCATAGAAATCGAGGTTAATAGATCGATCGCTGACAGATTAAATGACAGAATAAATTTGTCTCAATGAATAATTGTCTCAAATTTGTGTTCTACAAACTATGAAAGCATCCACTAATGTCTAATCTTGCCACAAATCAGAATCCTTCCTATAAAGAATACTTTAGCAAAACACAAAAATGCGCCTCAGAGTAGCATTCGTAAACACTTTAGTGTCACATCTGTCCAACAGTTTGGCATATCACCGGGATTACATCTTCTGATCATCTCTGTGTTATTAGTGTACAACATCCGAAGAGCTGGTTTGCACACATCACAGGTTAGATGAGACAGAGGGTTCGAAATCTTCCAGAATATTTAGAAGCCCATGCACTGAGATGAAACTTGCTTTAAATCTTGTGAAATTAATTCGAACACAGATTTTGGCTTAGTTTGTAGTTAATCCTTGTTGCTGTTGACTCATATTACTTTCTCTCATTATTTATTCATTAATTCAAATCTTATTTACTTATGTGTCCTTTCGATGTATACTATCGCATCGTCTATGTGCACGTTACACCTTTCCAAGTTCGTAAATACACCTGTGTCTGTCAAGTTCGTAAACATTACTTCGTGAATATACCCAACGCTTAGAACTCTGTATATGTATAAGTAAATATTGATTGATTGAGTTTGTGGCAGCAACTACGATGAGTCTGTACAGCATACAGCAGACATCAATCGTAGGTGGCCTATGTTCAACCGAAGGCTAGACATTTATAAACTCATGCAATACATCAATAAAATACCATTGTTCATAGACAAAGGCATTTAGACGGCAAAGGGCTTCAAACGTCATAGACGAAATGACACTGTATTACAGGAATTCTGAACACTTATCTGTATCATGAATCCATAAGAAAAATGCAAAATCATATAACTGTAATTATGGGAAAAGTACAAAAGGAATTATATCTTTTGTTCCAATTTCTTTTGCCATGCAAAATATGTTTTGTTTTATTATTGCAGATTCCCCATAAGTTCAATTTAAGTTCATATCGCTGTCGTTAAATGATCAATAATGTAATGACAAAGAAAAGTTTAGCTGTAATTTAACAGGTATTTTGTTAATTAACATTTAATTAAAATTTATCAAACCATATGACATATATTAGGTTTGTAAGAAAATTATAGAGTTGTTCTGTTACTCTAATTTTTCATTATTTTCTTTTTGTACGATTTCGAAAATTTTTGTATTAATTGGAAGCAGCATTTCGGTGCTTTGATTTTTGATAATACAAGTGTTTTTAATCATTACAATTTGAGGTATGGGGTATATAATGGATCAAGAAAACTTCATTTTCGGCACTCTATGTTTTATGAATTCTTAATGTGACGGAAACTCTTAAAAATTGTGTTTCGTCTTTGGACCATCTAAAGGTTAAAGTGCCAAAGATGGTTTGAAGAATTTAGGTGGCGTGACCTGTAATTTCAAGATGAAATTCGCCCTGGAACCCCTTTACATGTCGTCCTAGAATTTTGTTGCCCTTCCTCCTCCCTTTTTTAAACGTAACAGTAATTAGAAGTTCAAGAGTGGGAAACTATCAGGAATCGATAGTTAGACTGTCTGGTAAGAATTTTGTAAGTTTTCTTTCAAATGATAAGAAATGGGGAATAATTTCCCCTATATGTCTTCCTAGAATTCATCATGTATCTCTTCCCGTCAGTGGGTTGTTCAGGGCATGCATTAGTGACATGGCTATAACGCCTTAATCTCCCCTTTAAAAAAGGGGTATTCTATTATTGATGGTCCGGAATTTTAAAATCAATTCTAATTCATTTTTTTTTTTTTCGAACGGATTTTTCGACATTTATTTTTCTTTCCCTGATGAGTAATCAAAGTTTGAAACTACTATTTGTGTAGAACTTATTTTTTTTTGTTCTAATGCAGTTGGCAAACAGTTAGACAGTTGTCTTTGATGCCTTAAGGCAAGCGCTGCATCGACGTTACTCATTTAACACTACCCAGGAGTTGTATGTAGCTTAAAGCTAAGCTACGGAAGCGGAGTAACAATTCCCCCAACAACGCTCTACGATCATGCTAGACCAGGACCTACGTTTAAAGTTGATTCCGAACCACAACAAACATTCATCGCACTGCTGGAACTCGAATCCGAAACCTGTGGTATCGAGCGCTATAGCGCTTGCCACTCGACCACTCAGATCCCACTTAAATACACATATAATGTGGAATAATGGATAGGAGCGTTGCGGAGAGAAGTCTCAGAATTGAGGGAACGAATTTTTTGTTTGAAACCAAAAAGTAGAGCCGAACTGGAAGTTTCCTTTTCCTGATATTAGTACGATAAATGTATTGTCAGCAACATCGTTGAATAGGCTGCAGAAGAACAGTGGTTAATTGGAGGTATTCACGGTGGTAGACACTTGGGGGTATTCGCTTAAAACTATGGCTGAAAATTGTAGTTGCAATATAGTATACACCTTTTACCATGGAGATCACTGGGTAATGCTGAATTTGCTATAATGTTTCTAGATGCTACTCATAGGCAAGTCTTTTCTTTGCTATATATTTGCCTTCTAGTACCAAATAACTTCAGACAAATGACCTCTCAGCATTCGTAAAATAAACCGTCACTTATTAAAAAATATGCGGTACAAAATAAATCATAAGACTGATAAACTGTTAACCACAAAATGTTAAGAGACAAACAACAATCATCTATGATTGTTAAATAATTATCAAAAACAATAATCAAAAAGTTTAATAGGGCAAAGTTTTTTTCTTTTTAAAGGCAATGGAGAGATATATGGTTTCAGAACTCCTTTAATTGATGCATTATTTGCATAGTTCTCCTTTTACTTCAGTACCCTTGTTAATGATAGAAATCAACTGATATGATTACCTTATCAGTAGACCATCGTATAGGATTCGTTATGCGTTATAAAATCACTTGCTGTTGTAACTCGAACTGTATTCATATCATGTATTCCCCATACATAACTTTAGAGATCAGTTATTGTAGGATTTGCAGTCCATGAAACTTTGAAGTGGGTAAATTTGATCATTCCGCATTGAGCAACCTGTAATACTATAGAGAACATCTCTCCCTTTGAAATTCTGCAAATGACCCGCTCAACATAATTAGCCTCATGGTGTACGTGTGCATCTGATGGCAATCCTTTGAGTGTCTATTGGTATTATCACCTCATATTCATTAATATCAACCGTCCTTTAAACTTCTACTTTAGGCTTGACGTCTTAAATGATTGTCAAATATCCATACAGCAGAGGTGACCATATTGCATTTAATAAGATAGTCTCAAGAATCTCTCACCTTCACCATATTTATAATTAATAATGCATATTAATATATATATAATGTTATATATAGATTGTTATATATTACAGTGTATATTACAAACAATACTAAATTATACCGAAAATAATTTTATTCAATTAATTGTTATTGTACATTTTTTCCATTGTAATTCCATTTCTATTTATATTTTTTAATTGCCATTATACTTTTTTTTTTTTTTATATTATATAATTTAAAATTTCAATCATTAAAAATTCAAATTTTCTTGTGATTAATATTTCTTCGAAACTAATTTCTTCCCACAAAACCCACTGTATATGAATCCGTCTCCCTTGGACTTGCCTACCATTTTTCTAACTAATCGATGATAGATAAAATCTAATCAAATTTGATCCACACATAGTTCATATTTTCAGTTCGTAGTTTTAAAGGACAAATGCAAAGTGAATAACATGTTTTCACAACGCAAGTGTTTTTTAATAAAAAATAAGAAATTCCACTGAATGAATACTGTTTTTACGGAAGGACTTCCTCACTTATCAATTTGTGGGGCAATGCGCGGTTAGCATGAAGGAGAATTCTGGTTTAGAAATCCATGGCAGCGTTCGTTGTAGTCACTATTTATAGAAACAAAGAGAATAGGGGGATTGCAATAACGAAAATCAACCATCCCCCAATGACAGTCAGGTTTTTCGATGGAAATATCCTCGACTTTGCCCTTTACACCAAAATCAGTTTCTTTATGACACTTCTTTGTCGATCCTAAAAATACCCCCCCCAGTATATATTATCATAATTCATTAGTCAGGCTGTCAGAGAGGAATTTTCCATGATTTATCTTTTATAGCAAGCAATTTCGAGGCAATTTAACCTAAAAGTCTTACTCCCGATTGATATTCTTTTAGGATCAATTGCCTATCGTAAAAATAAACGCTGGAAAATTAACAGCTAGAATGCCGGATGTTAATTTTCAAGCGTTTATTTTTACGATAGGCAATTTCAAGGCAATTGATCCTAAAAGTCCTCCCTTCTGTCCATATTATGCTAATTCGACCGTCTGTTGGATGGTAATTTTCCAGGAGTTATCCCTTACGACACGCAATTACGAGGCAGTCGATTCTAAAAGTCTACCTTCCCGTTCATATCCAGCCAGTTCGACAGCTAAACTGCTGGATGAAAATTTTCCAGACTTTATTTCACAAATAGACAATTTCGAGGCAATTGATCCTAAAAGCTCATTCCCAGGAAGGCGTGCAGCATTGACCAATCACTAGCCTCACTGCGTTCGGCTTATACCGTTTGAAATCCACCGCTTCGAGTTGACCAACTTTCAACTCTAAAATGTTTGAAGCGTCATGTGTGACTTGGATTGAGCTAATAGTAGATCTGCCATCAAGTAGAAGTAACTGGAACTTCACTAGGAGTAAAGCGATTTCTGCCATTTCAGTGTGAACGGGTCGAAAAACTTTTCTTTCCTGCCGCGTGACGCGTCGCTGCCTCACGCCTCGGTGGGAACGAGCGTTAAAAGTCCTCTATCCCGTTCATATTCTACTAGTTCAACAGCCAGACTGCCAGATGATAATTTTCCAGGGGTTTATTTCTCATATACCGCAATTTTGAGGCAATTGATCATCAAAGTCTTCCTTCCAGTATATATATTTGCAAGTTTGACAGCCAGAATGCCGTATGATTGTTTTCCAGTGTTTATTTCTTACGACGCAATTTCAAGGCAATTGATCATAAAAGTCTTTTTCTTGTTTATATTCCACTAGATCGACAGCCAGACTGCCGTATGATAGTTTAGCAGTGTTTATCTTAGTATGTCACGCAATTTATCATAAAAGTTTTTTTCTGTTTATATTCTATTAGTTCGACAGCCAGACTGCCAATTTTCCTAGGGTTTACTTCTTAAGGTACACAGTTTTGAGGAAAATGATCTTAAAAGTCTACCCTCCGTTTATAGTCTATTAGCTCGAAAGCCAGACTGTCAGATCATAATTTTTCCAATGTTTATTTCTCACCACACGCAATTTTAAGGCGATTGATCCTGAAAGTCTTCCTTCCTGTTCATAATCTGCTAGTTTGACAGCCAGAATGCCGTATGATAGTTTACTAGTGTTTATTTCTTACGACACGCAATTTTGGGACAATTGATCAAAAAGACTTTTTCTTGTCTATATTCTACTAGTCCGACTGCCCAGATCATAATTTTTAGTACCTTTTTTTCTTAAGGTGCACAATTTTGAAGAAATTGATCCTAAAAGTCTACCCTCCGTTTATAGTCTGCTAGCTTGACAGCCAGACTGCCAGATTATATTTTTGCAGGGGCTTATTTCTTAAGGTGCACAATTTTGAGCTAATCTATCCTAATTGTTCTCCCTGTTTATATTCTACTAGTTATTTTGTTCCATAAGGATTTATTTTCTATTTTTAAACTTTTTTATACTTAAATGGAAATTACAAAAGTTTTATAACATAATATTTCTTAGATATGTATCCATTATTGTGGAAATTCTGTTTCAAGTTGGAATGAAAATAAGATTGAATGAAAGTACTTAATCAGCAAAGATGTCTTTTTTATAATACAGAAAAAGTGGATCTATTTTAACCATTCAGCACATTAATATTGCAAAACTTCCGTTCAATGTCATTCGTATATATTAAATTGAGCGATGATATAATAAATTGCGAAGCAAATGAAAGAGATTCACAGTTCTTTTTTTAAAATGTATCAATCTCTTTTCAAGATTAAACGAATTAAATATTTTGTTACTAAAATTTTTGCTACATTTATTCTATTCAGCAAATATTTTCAATTTCTTTTTAAATGCACTGTTGTAACAAAAAGTTCAAAAACGCTGACAATAATTCAGTAATGTAAGTTACTAGGTTAAAAGCTACTTAATAGAATAATTATTTTAAATGTTGTCATAGTTTGAGATAATCGTAGTGGAGAGCTTGCGTATTTTGATATTTGTCATTGTCATAAGGGCTGCGAGGTAGAATGTCAAAACTACTTTTCCCATGATGTTTGACGTGCCTATGGCACGCATCCAAAATCGAATTTAGGTCTCGAGAACATGGACAATACAGATGGTTCTGTATTTTTGAAGGAACTGTACCATAAAACGTTTGTTTCTTAAATGTAAACGATTAGAAAATAAATGTTATAAAAATACAATATTCCCAAAAAGTAATTACAGCTATTTAAATCAATGTTCTAAAATGTTTTAATTCAGAAAAAAAGTAATATAATGTATAGATAAAGTTATGTTTTTATGAGTCTGAAGTTGTCTGGTAGAAAGTTTCGATTTGACTTGACTTAGATAATGTTCTTTGAGATGTATGTAGCGGCATGATGGTCAATTGGCTAACGCTCCTGCCATTGGAACCACAGGCATCAGATTCGAATCCTGGCGGTGGCATGGATGTTTTTTTAGTGGTTCGGAATCCACGTTAAACTGTATGTTCCTGTCTAATTAGCCTAAAGTGTGCACAAAAAGATCGTAGAATGTTAAATAGAACCTTGAGATGTATACTCGGTATTGCTGTTTTATCTCAATTTATCCAAATGCTTTTAAAATATTACAGATAAAAGAATGTGACAAAACTGACAATGAAACTCTTGTAAAAGGAACTACTCTAAAACTCGAAATTCTTGATTTCATTCCCAATGACGAATTATAAATTCAATTTTAAAAAGAATGGAATCGTTGCACATACTTTCAGCAACCAAAGAAATTAAATAAGAGGGCAAATTTGAAAAAAAGAAATAAATGGATAAAACTGCAGATCAAATAGACTATAACATTTTAACAGTTGATGATTAGAACATGCGTACAAGTATACATATCCCTTTTTATTTCAAGTACTAGTTGTACTTGAAAAAAAAAGGGAAAATATAAAAAGGACAAAAATAATAAAAGGGAAAAAATAATAATTATGGGATACTCCTTTTTCGACACCTGACAGAAAAAGGGGTATCCCATAACTTATAGGGTTATGAGACTTTTCGTGGAAATTGCAGTATCCTTGTTTTTTTTTTTTTCAATTCCTTCTATTAGCTAACACTCTCCCTATATATATCTTGTTCAAATTTTCAATTGTTCATAGAATACTTTCTATTTCTCCACTAAACTTCAAATACATTTTTTTGAACTTGTAGTGGATGGCACTGGATGTTAATACAGTTTTTTCAAATATTAATTCATTAATTAAATTTATTTAATTAATTTTATTTTTTTTTCAGATTTAAGTTGCATATACCTACTAAAAGATGGCGCCAGATAAACTAGTTAAAAATGAATGAAAATTATTTATAAAGGACTTTTTTGCAATAGAGTGAAAAAAAGTAGCAATTGGCTTTAAAAAATTGTTTTTATATTACTTGTTTAATATGCATTGTCTGACATATCAATATCTGAAGGCCGAGTGGCTGGCACTCTGGCGCTTGAAATAGGTTTTGAAGCGAAAGTAGGTTTTCAAAATATTCTTAAAAGACCTTAATTAATAAATAAAAGAAACAGTGAAATCACAGACATTTTTATTCTTGGTACAAAATCAAGAAAAAAATATATGGCCAAGTCTTTATCGTAGGCTTTAAAATAATAAGAAAGTCATGCTTTTGCCCATTGGTATCCATTTATATTCTGTACATGAACAATAAATATCTGCGGTCTGCCTGGAACACAACCTTGAACAAATATCTGCTATTTAATTAACACAAATAAAAAAAAATTCTTTTATTTATAAGAAAATACAGTTCAGAACCAGGAGCTACAATTTAGTTGATCCTAAGAAATTTTTTTTGTGAACTGTTTTCGGCAAGCAATTGCTTCGAAAAACTTCCGAGAAAAAAGATTCATTATCTATCTACTTTCTCAAAAGAAGTTCACAAATCTCATCCTATTATGTTGGAGTTTTTTGTAAACCTATAATGAAATAACATGAAGAACATTTCCGCTGTTGCTGTAAGAGATATTCGCCGATTCTCTAACGTGGAGTAAAAGAAAAAAGAAATATTCTCTACATTCAAGAATAAAATTTCGCTTTCGTTTCCGAACGAAAACAGTCTGCGATCTCAGAGATTGGACATAAATGGATGTTTATTTTGAGATAGAAAACGGATTCCTTTTTTTTCTATAAGTATAATCATCAGAATTACTGTTGAGATATTTTTATTCAGGGCTGTTTTTCAAACGAAAAGAAGAACCATCTGAAGAAATAAATTCAAATGTTTGTTAAAAATTCAGTGAATACACAAAAAAATATAAAGACATATAATACAAAATATATTTTCAAAAAATATAAAGAAAGAGGTTAAAGTTAAAAAACAATTATTGTGAGAGACGGAGAATTAATTTAACATCATTTATGTTATGAAAAATCATACAGTACTATTGTGTCCAAAAGTAAATTTTATTTTTTTTTTTGTTTTGGCATTGCCCTCGACATCTGTGTGAAATTTCAATTTTCATTTTTTGAGTTACGCTTGCCTTTGTGAGACGCGAAATCAGATTCCGGCGATTTCAAATGTCTGAATTCATTGAGCAAAGTTTGCATTCAATTCTGTTTACGGAAACGTATAAACAGAAGGCAATCGGTGAACAAACTATATCGAAAAGAAATGTTTACAAGTGGTAAAAACAGTTCAAGAATGCAGAGAACGCGTTGAAGACGAAGAGCGCTCTGGTCGACCATCCACCTCAACCGACGGAGCTCACGTCCAAAAAACTAAAGATTGGTGTTTGCAACGAAATATATATATATTTGTGTTTGTAAATAAAACTTAAAAGTTTCCTATGATCCTATATGTGGCCCTCTTCTTGAACCCCTTATAGGTCTAGTATTAGGTCGAGACGTTACACTGTGTAACACTGAATCTGCTACATATCTGTTGTCCTTTTGTTGAATAACTCTGACAAATTTCTAATATTTCCAACAGTTAAAACGTTTTAACTATGAAAATAGAAAAAAAAAACGGTTATTTTTATTGAATTATTAATTCAGTATTTTACATGAACAACTGCACTATCGGTCAAGCTCTTATGTCCCTTCATCGATGATGATGAAATTGTTACTCAACGCCATCACGTAGACGGTAGGAAAGAGAAAAACTTTTAACGATCATCAACTCCAATAGACTCTTACGATTACTTGATAGACTTTGAAACTCGCCGTCCACTTGGCAGTTAAAGTGCCGTAAATGTCCGCTAAACCGAAGTCTGCAATGACTCATTAAAAGAAAATACCCAGCTTCTAGTTGGGCGAGTCATTTGATAAATTTTATTATGTTTGTCAAACGAAAGAACGATACTTCACATTTTTTCCCCTTAGAAAATGCGAATGGTTACCAAAAAAAAAAAAAAAAAAAAAAAAAAATAAATAAAAAATGTAAAATATTTCATTTCAATATTTTTGTTAATATTTTTAACGCGGTTTATATATTATATTACCATTATTACAAGCTTAATCTACGCATCAAATAATTATGCATTTTATTGCTTGCAAAAGACCTCAGTTGTAGTTATTGCATTAAAAATCAAACAGACTTGATAAAGATTGTGACAATGTGTATAAAACTCTCGATTACGATGGTGAAAATATTTGTATATGGTCTCGAAAATATTTGTATAGCATCTCGCAACAATTTCCGAGTCAAGCTGCCTGGCAGGAATGTTCTGTATTTTCTCCGATACGGCACGAAACTGCGGACTGATTTCCGAACCACTGCGAAGATCATGGCACCGCCTGGATTCGAACATGGGCCCTGTGGTACCAAAGGCCAGAGTGCTAGGTAATTGGCCATCGGTTGCCTGGCAGGAATTTTTTGCTCCGATACGGCACGAATGCGGACTTATTTCAACCACTGCGAAGATCCATGGCACCGCCTGGATTCGAACTTGGAACCAGGGTGCTGGTTACCATCGAAAATACCACAGCCAGATTCGAACTTGGGACCTATGGTACCAAAAAACTAGCTAATTAGCTATCAGGCCGCCTTAATGATTTTGATGACGCAACACCCAATGGAATCTAACCTTCGAACTGAATCTAGCATTTTTTGTATTACTTTTCCCATACATTGAAATTTCATGAAACATAATCGATATAGAATAGTATTTCTTGATAAATCATGTAAATAAATTCCTATACACTCAAATTTATAACTGTCTATTTAATATCATCGCATTGAAGGAGGTTATATGTCCACGTACTTTATTATGCATAAATATAATCAAATATTATTCCGCTATTCTTCCTACCAAAATTGCAAAATATAAGCTTTTAAGCGGCCAAGTTAGAATCATCTTCTTTTGAGTAAGACGATAATGCGACTAACTTCCGTGTTTAGTGCATAAAGCGCCACCAGCATCGTGAGGTCAGAACAGAAGGCTGGTTAGTTAATACTGTTGCGAAACTTGTTTTCGTCGTTCCGTTGCTAAGCTGATTCTGTTGATCTTTCCAAGTTTGGAAGTTCAATGTTAATTATTTATTGAAATCTCCGTTTCGTTAAAGTCTCGGGATGAGATAATATGCTAAATAACAAACAGTCTGGAAAACGTCATCTTCTATTTCAACAACTGCTTAACGTCCCTCTTCCGAATTGGCTTGAAATTCCGACAAGAGAAGGAGTTTCGAAGCAACCAAATAGCATCCTTGGCGGTGTTCGTTCTAAATTGTAGTGGTACGATACGACGGCAGAGTACTGTAGGTTTTTAGTGATACACCTTAGATGAAGATGGTTATTGTTATATATACTGCTGGTTTTCCAAAGTGCAGCATCATGATGGGAAATATGCAAAAGACATAAATTTCCCCCATGTATTTTTCCATTCATCTATCTTGATAGGATAAGCAATTTATTAGCATTTCAGTACAGTTCCGCGTCGTGTGAATTTGTAATACTACATACAAGTAGTCTGCAGAGTCTGGGGAGCAAGACTATTTTAGCAAGGTATTCATTGCTACGATTACCTTTGATTAAAGACCAAAGGGGTTCATGTCGGAATGATATTCAGTCTTATATACATAAGTGAATTTTTATTAATTTTTATTCCAGTTTTGCTATTATATTACAAACTATGAAGCCTGGCTCAACAAAACAACAAAAATAAACTAGCTTAAACTAAAATTATAACTATTATAGACTATTTATTTAAAAAACATTGAACATTATCACCCAGTAGAAAATTTAATATCTCTGAACGTAATAGCAAATGTAATAAAAATAAATCAAAGTCAACTTATGTATATTAAACTAAATACTTAATATTAAATCTCATTTATTATTATGTAACATTCACTTGTTTATATTCCTGCGTTTTTATTTTTTTAATTATTAAAGATTTCACATTTGTAAACGGGCATAAAATTACTAAACCCGTTTATTTGTTTGGGGCAACGACAGACACACGGCATGAAAAAAAATAGTGCGGCAAACAGCATCTGACATAATTATATATAAAGGGCATGACATTGTTTTATCGGGCGATTTTACGATTCTGCTTGTAACATTACGATGGCCATCTCAGAATCTGGTCCACAGCATGACGCGAGGTTAAATAATTCTTGAATTATGAAATATCATACCTGTCTTACACCTAACATTACGGTTTAGATTGGTACTGAATTTTACTCCCGTAAACCTTATAATACTCATTGATGGCACAGTCATCACACATCTATGAGGTTTGAGACCTTCCAGTCCTGCCTTAATCTCAAGAAGCAGCCATATATCAAGAGTTCCAATGCGAGATTGGATGTGACAGGCAGTGTTCAAAATTCTTTTCGTCCACCAGATTGCATTGTTACCTTGGCTTGATAGTTCCTCTGATCTTTGACTCACGGAACCCATTTCTCTCTGCCATTTGGTCGATGTTTAATTAACGACTGCTTCAGCATACATCCTTCAGATCAATACTAGCAACGTATGCATAAAGTATGGATTAACATATCCCACGTTAACATCTGAAATCACTTTCATTCAATGCTGAACTGTTGCAATGTTTAGAAGCAGATGAGTCGCAAGGGTTGCACAAAATGCTAATTTTCCGCTCAACTCGAAATGGAATGTATTTCAAATAATTTTTGTAATGTGTACTTTGTGTTATTTGATCAATAAATTTGACTTTGATAACTCTTGTCCTACTGGGGTTTGTCGTTATAGTAGAGAATGATATCAGTACGAATGTGCCAAGCGTTTGAAAACAGTATAATAATCAAATATAAAATTTCATAAATCAGAAAAAGCATGGACGGGTTCTGTCATATTAACTTTCTTAAAGAGAAGAAGCTTTTAACTCATCATTATTTAAACGCAATTTTTTTATATAGTACATTAGGAAATATAATTTAGTGAATTACTACTAATCACATGTAAGATACGTATTTTATTTTTTTATGGATTTTAGAAGAAAAAAAAACATTTATATTCGATTATAAATGTTATATATTTACCTCTACTCAATATTTTTGTCTCTTGTATTTTAACAGCATTTGGATAAATTGAGATAAAACCATACATCTCAAAATTACAAGTCACATCAAATCAAAACATTTATAAACATAAATGCATCATATTAGAACATAGTTTGTCACTTATCTCATGAATGAAATCTTATATATAATGCTAAGTGATGGTTAAATTATCTATTATAAACATTAGAGATCCGTAGACATTATTGTGAGAAAATATTTTTTTTTTGTTCTAATGCAGCTGACACTTAGACACTTGCCTTTGATGCCTTAAGGCAAGCGACGTTACTCACTAACGTTACGTTATTACTTAAACGTTACGACGTTACGCACTACCCAGGAGGTGCGCATAGCTTGAAGATAAGCTACGAAGGCGGAGTAATAATACCGCCGCAACGCTCTACGATCATGTTAGACCGGGAGCTACAGCTTAAAGTGGATTCTGCAAACATACATGGCACCACCGGGACTCGAACCCGAAACCTGTGGTACCGAGAACTGGAGCGCTAGCCATCCGGTCATTCAGGCTCCTTATTATGAGAGAATATTGAAACAATAATCTGTTTTCATTTTGTAACAAATAAACGTTTCTAAATTGAAATATATAGGTATACTTATATTGGTTTAACAACCCTTATTTCATATTTAAAAATGAAAGTTTCTCGTGGTGCTAGAGGTGATTAATCTACTTTAATAATACTACTACCAATAATAATTACTATTACTTTAATTTTTACAATGAGTTTTTGTGAATGTCATGGAGCTCATACCAGAACAGCATCATGTTCACACATGACAAAAAAATGAATCCATTTATCGTTTTAAGTGAAAGGCAACTTTCATAATTATTTCGTTTATGAAATAGTTTAGATGAAAAAAAAAAAACCTTTCCTCCATTAATAAATGTTTCGTGTTTCATTTTTTCCAAAATTTCCAGAGTCTTTGAAAGGTGATCACGGATTATTTTTGATTTTATACCATTTGAGTTCTGCGTTGATTAACTAAATAAATGAAACATTGCAGTAAAAGATCGTTAAGTAAAACAACGCAACGTAAGTAAGTACAATAAAATTTTTACTGGTGAGAATTTGGTCGGCAAACTTTTTCCATTAGATCTAAAAATATTTGTTGATCTATTCATCACAGAAAACCAAATTAATGGAACAATGTTTTTTTCGTAATCTTTAAACATTAATGAATAAAAGCTTTAATAATATGTTCCTATCAGACTCGTGGCTTAATGGCAACGTGCGCTGCTGGTGAAAATTAGGATAGAGGTTCAATCCGCTGGCGACTTTTTGTAGACCCTGTTTCAAAAATCAATGGAGACTCGATGACGTTTGTGATGTTCAGCCTCTTGCCTCGTGAGTCGGAATACCTGAAGTGAGTTTTCCGGGTTTACCCCATACGATACGCAACTGCGGGGTAGTACATCCCTAAAAGTCCTGTCGGATGGCACTGCCCTCCGTTTTCAACCACACGGAGCCAAACCAGACTTCTACCTATAGTAGCTCTCTCTCAACAGGAACTGCCCCCTCTTTCCCTCCTTCAATGAGACCTTCTTACACAAGAAGGTATGGACTCTCGTATAGACAGCAACATTTAGATCAAGAATTGATCTAGATGCTGCTGTCTGTCAAGTGAGATAAGTAAAAAAAAAATGTTCCTTTAAGGAACGGAAGTGGGGTACTTAGATTGATCCTGTAAGCAGACACCGTCACATGTCATTGCTATATATATATATATATATATATATATATATAGCTCTGGCGCTCGGTACCACAGGTTTCGGGTTCGGAGTCCCAGGTGGCGCCATGGATGTTTGTAGTGGTTCGTAATCCACTTTAAACCGTAGGTCCTGGTCACACAGGATCGTAGAGCGTTGTGGGGGCATTGTTACTCCACGTCCGTGACTTATCTTCAAGTTACACGCGCCCTGGGTAATGCAAAGTGAGTAACATCTGTGCAGCACTTGCCTTAAGACGTCCATGTCTGTTTGCCAGCCGCATTGGAAAAAAATATATATATATATATATATGTATAGATATTGATATATACGATTGTAAACGAAGTTGACTTAATTATTGTAAATTCAATTGTTTTAATACTGACATTAATACTCTGGTTTGTTTCTTGTTTAGGTTTTGTTCGTAATAAATTTTCCCGTGGGAAACTTTGCATGAGGATTCAACTTATCATGGGAACGAATAATTGTGGACAGCACATGAGTTTTGATGGGGCATTACACACATGTGGGTGATAGTTTCACATTAACTTAGAAAAAAAGTGTAGGATGAACTGTGTATACCTATACATTCACTCTTTCCATTCATTAGGCACATTGGTAATGATAAACATTGTATTTGTACAATCAAGCCAATAACTCGATTCATGGATCAGTGATAAGGTGTATAGATAGGAGAGATCAAGATTGAATCGAATATTTGTGGGACTTCGTGTAGGCTGAGTGTCTTACACTGGAATGAGGGCTGCCTGTCGCAATCTAAGAAAGTGGAGATTCAACATTCCCTTGCCAGCTATGATGTTGAGATTTGCGGTGGGCTATGACTGTTTGACGAGCCATCTGCACCCTTTTGACATTTTTGATTGGCTAAATTAAACGCTCTGTGTGGAAAGACGAGATCATGGACAGAAGCCATATTAGCAAGATGAGGCCTTGCGTGGCTGATTTGAGGTGAAAAGATATTGGAGAGCTAGAACTTTGCTAATGAGACAATGACTTTTTCCTCTTATTGTTTTATTTGGTGTGTTTTGCCCTGTTTTGATCCCTAAGAGTTTGTCGTTTTCTCTTCCCATTGGGAAATTTAAAAATTCGAATCAGGTGATAGCATCCGTTGAAGCCTTTTTTTTTCAGAAATGGAACTCGATGGCGATTGTAAGATCCAGTCTAAATTTAAACAGTCTCTAATCCACAGTCAGGCTGTCTGATGAAAGTTGGAATGATGTTTTCCTTGTTTGAAATTGAATGGAATTTTTCCGGGGTTTCTAACATACTACACGCAAATGCGGAGATATTCCTAAAAGTACCTGATGAGGGGCAGTTAGTGGTATGCATAAGTCGAACTCGAGGTCTACCAATATTCAAAATCAAAAAGAAATCAGTATCTTTCCCTGTTTCATCTATGCCCGATGTCTTCATATGGATTCATCTATCTGAATCATTTTTATATATTTTATAACTATTGCATATTATGAACAAGATATTTTACTGATTAATTAACTGATGAAATTAAATAAGAAATAGCATAACAAACTGTGTAAACCATCCTTCAGTGACAGCCTATAAATACATGATGATTATAATTAAAGCCCCACTTTAAAAATGCTGTAAAAAAGAACCTTTCTTCACAATGAGTTCGAATTTGAACTCAAGATACTTGAAGAAGAGGGAAACGGTATGGCATAAAACAGTAGGGCTTCTACGGTATGGCTTCCAACTCCTTCGACACTGTCACAACTGTTGAATGCGTTGGAAGTCATTTTTTGCATCGAAACACCTAAACAATCAAACACATTGAAAACTACTGTTGATTTAATTGTCGATTTAATTCCAGCTCCATCTATTAATACACTTTGGAACTTTTTTTGGTGCCGTACCGTTTCCTCTTTCTTCAAATATCTTCAATTGATTTGAAATTGAAAAAATGAAATTGAACTCATTGCAACTAGAGGCATTTTTTTTACAATTGGAATTTGAATCAAATTTGAACTCATTGCGACTAGTAGTACTTTTTACAGATTATTGAAAGTGGGACTTTAATTATAATCCCCCTGTATATATTTATTTTTGAAATAAATTTAAATTTTTTATCTTTGTTTGCAAATATTTTGTTTCAACACAATTTGAAAACTCTGCAAACCAATTCAGCAATTACTTGATAAAATACTATCTCAACCATCCGTCTATCAATTCAGCAGCCATCATTTACCTCCTTTTGGTTACATAGGCAATGTCTTCTGCCTTTTACACAGATAGATATGTTCTGTCTGATCGATGTATATTAAAAATTTTCCAGCAATTTCTTTTCTCCTAAAATGGAAAGAAGAAGTTTTCCTTCGGCGACCAGTGCAGAAAAGAATTCTCGCCCCTGGCAGAAGGGAGCATGCGTTAAAGCGGAGATTTATGGCGTTCTTTTCTTCGCAATGGAGCAGGAAATGGAGCAGAAAACGAACAGAAAATCGCAGCTCAGGCGTCAAAACATGCCTCGATGGAAATAAATGGACTGCTACACACCGACTTCTTCGCAAGTTCTTTTTCCACACACATCTTGATTACAGCACATCACAGATAAGGAGACTCGTTTTGTTTAAAATGTCACTTCAGTCTCAATACATCAAGATATCAACAGACTGAGAATGTCAAGTCCTTTTTTTTTAATAATAAAAGTCGACACGATATTAGTTTAGAAATTATTCGGAGACTTTATCACAGTTTATGTTACAAAAAAAAAGTTATAATAATATATTTGGTCCATATATTTTAGCAAACATTGAAAGGAATTTTCGTTTTTTATTAGCCATTTTTTGAATTGAAAATTATCTAATATTTCTATAAATAATATTTAATGTAGAGTTTTTATATGTAACTTATTTAATTGCAAGAACGCTTTCATGATTCCTACAACTAAGATAATCATGGGTTATTCATCGATATAAAACTAAAATAACACTTGGAATTTGCGATTTTCGTGTGCACGCTTAAAACGTAGACACAATTATAGCTGGTTTATAACTAGATGATCCATCTATGAGCAATATATCCCATGTTAAATGCTATTATATGTCAAATATTAAAAAATAACTTAAATAAACATTAAATTAAAGTTAAATAAATTAAAAATAAAATTAAAAAATTAATTTAATAATAAAATAAATTAAAATTAAATAAATAAAACATTTGGTCCAAATATGAGAAAAACAAAATAAATAACAATAAAAAAAAGAATAAATGTTAATTTATAAAATATATAATATGTTAATTTATAAAATATAAAAATATATAATATATCAATTTATAAAATATATACATTTCATTTCGTCAAATAATATGTCGATTCAGAATTCAGAACTAACATCATGAATAAAAATTGATTGAAAATTAAATTGAATATTTTATTGTGTCACATATTAGTTAAAACTGCAGCTTTTACTTCATTATAAAATAATTAATTAGTTTTAGTAACTTCACCAAAATGGAGAATTATGGGAAAATCATGTTTTACTTTAGGGAGGGGGAGGAACTGCCTACATATGTACGGCCCTCTAGTACAGTAGGGGGCCATAAAACAATTTGAAAAACTCTCGTCAAAGCAACATTTATGTCACTTACAAGCATTATTACAATTGTTATCGGCCCTGCTTGATTTTGAAATCAGTGACTTATAACATGCGTAACTCGCGAATTCAAATATATATATATATATATATATATATATGTATATAATACCCGTTTTAAACTATACAAGATTCATGGCAGTATTTATTCGAATAATTTTTGCAAGTTTATTAATGGTTTTTATGCGTGATATTCCTGACATTTATCATTTTAATTTTAGGCGTGATATTCCTGACATTTTTCATTTATTATTATCATTTTCAGCAGTAATTTGCAGCGTGGCCAGTAGATTTTCATCTGATTCAATGGGACATTCACTTATAAAATTTAATTTTTAATAAACACACAGAAGAAGATATCGACTTAGTTTTGTGAAGCAACTTAGCTCCGATGCCTTGACTGTTTACTAAGGATCGAGATTTAATAGTTATTAAACGTTTGCCATTTTTACAAACTGCAATTCTGAATCCATATATTTATTTAAATGATGTTTCTATTTCAAAAAATAAAATTTAAAAATATAATGTAATGAGAAATAAAATTTCTCAAACAATAAAAATATTTTTCTTTTATTTCGAAACACTTTTCAAACCATAAATTTCTTTGGAAATACTAATGACAGTTTAATATTTTCACTAGTTTAAATAATTTCACAATTAAACAAAATTATATTACATTTCCATATTAATTCACAATGGGACATGAATTATGAGAAAATTAT
The DNA here is from genome assembly GCA_021605095.1 of Caerostris extrusa. Taxonomy (NCBI): domain Eukaryota; kingdom Metazoa; phylum Arthropoda; class Arachnida; order Araneae; family Araneidae; genus Caerostris; species Caerostris extrusa. The sequence goes on along the minus strand of BPLR01008338.1, from coordinate 16,141 downwards.
GTAATACAAAAAATTATATAAAAGTCAATTATATAAAATTGACTTCCTGTTTAAAATTACTATGTAATTTCTTTCAATCTCAAAATATGAAATTTGCTATATTTCGCTCCCATTGACTATTTTTAGAGGTAAATACATATTTCAAACATATTCTTGTACTGTTTCCACTAAATAGCTGCGCTGAATTTACTCTAGAGTGCAATTTACATTCTATTTTTTGAAAGTTGAAGCCTTAAACAATAATTAGAACTGAAAGCACGAAATATCTCGTGCGTTTTTAAAAGAATGTGTTGACATGTTAAAATGAATACTCTGTTGAAATTGTTATAAATTGTATTTTAAATCCGTTTAAGGGTGGGGTTGTTTTGTCCTAAAAGAACTGTAATTACTGTGTACGTTGACAAATAATTGGGAATAAAGTAAAGGATGTTGACTTCTAAAATGTATACATATTTGTCGATTTAAATGTGAGATATTTCTTTGAGGGTATTTCTGAATAATTCTAACAATTAGTATTGGGGTTATTCTAATAATCGATTAAGAGAATTATTTTTACAATTTAAATAATTTAATAATGAAATAATTTTAATAAAAAACTGATTGGAATATAATTTAAAATTTATGTTACTTGAGCATGTGGCAGTATAACTTTACATACAATGTCTGTCGTAATTTTTAAAAACTTAATCAATAATACTAGAAAATAAGTAACGATATGATTATTCCATTATCTCACGATTCCATTATTCCACGATCTTAATATTTCATTATTAGGTCTGATTCCATATAAGACATAACAATGGAATAATAGGATCATGGATCACGATTCTCGATCGATCACGATACCATTATTCCATTTTTACGTCTTTTTCCATATGATGTGGCTAGATCATGTCGACAAGTCTAATAAGCTTCAAAACATTCTAAACAAGATGAGGACTAATGTTTATGTCATCCCTGTCAAGACCCGCACATTTCAACAGGTGTTCGAAGGGACTTGCTCTGAGTTATAATTGGTACTCGTCGGAACTGGTTTTTGCATCTTACCAAAAGAAAGGTACTTGATTTGTCCATTTGCAAACCTATTATTAGTGACCTAGATGACTCTATCGGCCAAGATAGTAAGGGTATCATCTGGAACCTCCCTATTATATCAGGGGTGAATCGGAGGAATTTTTCCAAAGTTGCTATTTTGAAGTTTTTATCTTGGAGCAGATCTCAGAGAAGGCCAAAGAGCCATTTGATATGGGTACATTAGAGGTGCCTTCCTTGGCCACATGATCAGCAATTTCATTGCCATGGAGTCCAATGTCAGACGGGATCCATTGAAAGTAGATTTAGTACTGTTGGGAAAGCAGTTTAAGGGAGCTTAGAATTGTTTTATCGCTAACTTTGGTTCAGTTATCTAAGTGCTGGTTCGGAATCCACGTTAAACTGTAAGTCCCAGTCTAATTAGCCCAAAGTGTGCACAAAATAACCGTAGAGCGCAAAACGAAAAACAAATCCTAAGTGCTGGATGGTGCTATGACTACCTGATAAGATCCAGATATTTGTTGGTGATGTTATAGATTTAATCGTGTTGAGTGCCACATCAATGACGTTTAGCTCAGATCTAAAAATAGAGTAGAATTCCGGATTTTTAATCTTAAGTTTATGTGAGAAAAGTAAAAGAACGGAGAAACATACTGCAGCCGCTAATATCAATGATTTTAATATAAAACACAACAAACATCCACAAAGGCATGTTTTCAGATACATCGACAAATTTTACATCGCTACAAAAACGCTTTTACACCTGATACAAAAAAATTTATTATTAACTTCAAAAAAGGAGGAAAATTTCAAAATTTGAAACATTAGTGAAACGATACATTTATACGAAATATCGTTTAAACGATTTAAACGATATACAAATATATTTTTATAATAAGCAAGCAATTGATGACAAATCAAAGAATATGTATCTTCATATGATTATAAATAAAAATAAAATAGTATTCAGAATTAATTCTATTAACTACATGCAACATACCGATGAATACATATATAAAATCGAACAAATATATATCCTAAAAATATCAAATATTTTCACTATTTTAATATACATTCTAAAATTTAAAAAAACGTTTTTTATTGAAAATGTTGATTGATTTTTATCAATTTATCATTTAAAATATAAATCCTAATAAATTTTAACATGATATTAGGTGAGTTGATTTACTAATTCATTAAATGTGTTATAAAATTTTGTAAAACATAAATGTAGTAATAAACAACTTTTTACATTTAGTGTACATAATAATAGAGTTCAATAGTTTCAATAAAAACTTAATCAAAAAAATATGTTTAAATTTACCGCGTATTTTTGTTTTACATTAAACTCACTGATAGTTGTTATACTAATCAATACAAAAAAAAAAAATTTCAAAATCAAATTTCTTTGGTTAATCAAGAAATTTCAGTTCCCCCCCCACACACACACTTAATTGATTCTGACTCAAGAAAGATATTATGAGAATTTCCCGAGCATTTATTATCCCAAGTAAAAGATTAACAGCTATGAAATATTACAGAAACCAGAAATCAAAGTCAAATAAAAACTTTAACTAGATGCCTCTAGCGTTCTAACATCGCACATAAAAGAGGGAACAAAAAAAAAACGATGGCAAGATACAAATAATCGTCGACTTGGCGAAACAAGCCTTCATTAGCGGGGCTTAATTTATAATCCCCGTCAGGGTGTTTAGCGTTAACGTGGCGAGAGAAATGCTATCCTGCTTTATGTTGTTCATATTTTTCGAGCCAACCTGAGGTTGCTTGGCAGGCGGCCTTTCTTTGTGCCTTTATTTGGCGATTTCTTTCGCTCTATTCGACTTCGGGGGAAGATTTTGGCTACTTGCATTGTGAAGATTGCCCAAAATGTGGAAGATATTTTATTAAAAATGTAATAGGTTAATCCTCTCTTAATTAGAAGCATGCCAGATCATGAGTCGTTAAAATGTTAAGGAGTGTAGAGTCTTTATTTTTATTGACGCGGAACATGTTTTTATTTTATGTATTTTATTCTACCTGATCCTCACTAATTAGATTATAGTTGAATATTTACGCCAAAGTGCCGTGTTTGGTTATATATCTTTTATTTAGCACAAAGTAGTTTTTGGTTTTGTGTGTGTTAATGTATGAACTTGGGTCAGATCTGGAAGATGCATTTCCCAAGAAGACTTAATTATGGTTGGGCTTCCTGATGCCTCATTAATTTGGAATTATCACCTACTGAGATTTCAATGGTTGAGTGTTTCTTTAAAAGATTTTACTTTCAATATAGGTTACTTAAATTTTATTTCGAAAATTACAGGGAGTCTTCTGTGTTGAGTTTTATTTTGGAAATTTATGTATATTAATTTTATTACAACTTATATATGTAATCGCGGGGCCTGATGGCCTGGGCCCATGTGTCGTAGTGGTTCGGAATCCACTTTAAGCCGTGGTCCCGGTCCTAATAGGATCGTAGAGCGCTGCGGGGGCATTGTTACTCCGTCCGTGGCTTACCATCAAGTTACAAGCGCCTTCTGGGTAATGCAAAGTGAGTAACATCGGTGCAGCCCTTATTGACATCCAAATACGTCCATGTCTGTTTGCCAGCTGCATTGGAAAAAAAATCAATGGTGATTAGCTCAGATCTAAAAACAGAGCAGAAGTCAGGATTTCCAATCTTAAATTTGTGTGAGAAAAGTAAAAGAATGGGGAAACATACTGCAGAAACATAATAAAATAATAATTTCAGTGATTTCGCAGAAATAGTGTATTATGGGAAATTCGTTACATATGTATGGCAAAGAAAAGCATTTTGGAAAACTCTCGTCAAGGCAACATGGATCTTATAAATATTGCTAAAATCACCATCGGTCTTGCTTGATTTTGAAATCAATGACTTATAACTGGCGTAACTCATTGATTTAAATGTATATATAATACCGTTTTATGTTAAGGAAGATTGATAGTAGAGATGCATGTATTGAAATAATTTTTATTCGTTAAGTTTATTAGTTCGTTTAAGTTATTAAGTTTATTCGTGATTTTTATGCGTGATATTCCTATTATTTATCAGGAACACCATGGACATTTTCAGCAGCAACTGTCACTGGGGCAAGTAGATTTTCTACGGACTCAATAGGACTTTCACAGATCAAATTCTTAATGAATCCAAAGAAGAAGATATCGACTTATCTTAGAGAATCAACTTAGCTTCGTTATCTAGAGATTTACTATGGATTGAGATTTAATAGTTATTAAATATTTGTCACCTGTAAAAATTTCAATTTTTTCAGTATATTTACTGAAACGATGCTTCTATTTAAAAAGAATGTTTAAAAAATAGTGAAATGAGAAATAAAATTTCTCAAACAAAAAATAAAATTTTATTACGAAACACTATTCAAACAAATAATTTCTTTGGAAATAATAATGACAGTTTAATTTTACGCCAATTTAAATAATTTCAAAATTAAACAAAATTATATTATATTTACGTATTAATTCACAATGGGACATGAATTCAGAGAAAAAGCAATTATATAAAATTGACTTCCTGTTTAAAATTACTATATGATTTCTTTCATTCTCATATGAAAATTGCTATATTTCGCTTCCATTGGCTATTTTTTTGGAGGTAAATACTTGTTTCATATATATTCTTGTACTATTTCTAAGAAATAGCTGTACTGAAATTACTCCAGAGTGCAATTTACATTCTATTTTTGAAAGTTGAAGCCTTAAACAATAATTAGAACTGAAAGCACGAAATATCTCGTGCGTTTTTAAAAGAATGTGCTAACATGTGAAAGTGAATACTTTGTTGAAATTATTGTTATAAATTGTATTTTAAATCCGTTTAAGGGTGGAGTTAGTTTTCACTCTTTTCTCTTCAAAGAATTGTAATTATTGTGCACGGTGACAAAGAATTGATAATAAAGTAAAGGATGTTGACTTCTAAAATGTACGTATTTGCAGATTTAAATGTGAGATAGAATAGAATAGAATGAGATAGAATATTTCTGAATATTCTAATAATTAATAATGGGGAGATTCTAATAATCGATTTAGAGAATAATTTTACAGTTTAAATAATTAAAATATTTAATAATGAAATAAGTTTAATAAATTCTGATAGAAATATAATATAAAATTTTATGTTACTTGGGTATATGGTAGTAAAACTTTAAATACAATTTCTGTCGTAATTTTTAAAAACATAATCAATTAGAGTTTGGCGACTTGCATTGTAACGATTGCCCAAAATGTGGAAGATATTTCATTAAAAAAAGTGACCGGTTAAGCCTCTCTCAATTAGGAAGCGTGTCAGATCACGGGTTGTTAAAATGTTAAGGAATATAGTGCAGGTGTAAGGAATGTAAGGATCTTCACTAATTAGATTATAGTTGAATATTAACAACAAACCGCCATGTTTGGCTACATCTCTTTTGCTTAGCACAGCGTAGTTTTTGTTTTGTATGAACTTGGGTCAGATGTGATGAATACATTTCCCAAATAAACAAAAGCATTTTCCAGAAATATCAAATATTTTCACTATTTGGATATACATTCCCAAATTTAAAAAACGTTTTTTATTTTATAATTTCTGTTGATTTTTATCGATTTATCACTTTAAATATAAATTCTAAAGTATTTTAACATGATATTAGTTGAGGAACCGAAATTAATTACTATTTCATTAAATGTACGATAAAATTTTGTAAAACATAAAAGTAGTATTAAGCATTTTTTTATACATTTAGTATACATATTAACAGAGATCAAGAATTTCAAAAGAAGCTTAATTAATAAAAATATATCAAAATTTACCTCGTATTTTTGTTTCTGTTTACATTATACTCATTCATAGTTGATATTCTAATCACTAAATAAATTACCTTAATTTGGGGATTTCAAAATCAAATTTCTTTGGTTAATCAAGAAATCTCACACTCGCTTAATTAAATCTGACCCAAGAAAGATATTATGAGAATATCCCAAGCATTTATTATCCCAAGTAAAATAATAACAGCTATGAAATATTACAGAAACCAGAAATCAAAGACAAATAAAAACTTTAACTAGACGCCTCGAGACACTTTCTAACATCACACATAGAAGAGGGAACAAAATAAAAAGCGATGCCAAGATACAAGTAATCGTCGACATGGCGAAACAAGCCTTCATTAGCGGGGCTTAATTTATAATCCCCGTCAGGGAGTTTAGCGTCTATACGTGGCGAGAGAAATGCTATCCAGTTTTATGTTGTTCATATTTTTCTAGCCAACCTGAGGTTTCTTGGCACACGGCCTTTCTTTTGTGCCTTTATTTGGCGATTTCTTTCGCTCTATTCGACTTTGGGGGAAGATTTTGTTGGCTGCCTACCATTGTGAAGACTGCCCAAAGTGTGGAAGATATTTCGTTAAAAAGGTAATAGGTTAATCCTCTCTCAATTAGGAAGCATGCTAGATCAGGGGTCGTTAAAATGTTAAGGAATGTAGTGCCTTTATTTTTATTAACGTGGAGCATGTTTTTATTTTATGTAGTTTCTTTATATTATGCTACCTGATCCTCACTAATTAGATTATAGTTGTATATTAACGCCAAACTGCCGTGTTTGGTTATATATCTTTATTTAGCACAGAGTAAGGTTTTGTGTGTGCTGTTGTGTGAACTTGGGTCAGATCTGTATAATACATTTCCTAAGAAGACTTAATTATGGTTGGGCTTCTTAGCGACTCATTAATTTAGAACAATTACCTCAGGAGCTGCAAACAGTTGAGTGTTACTAATTCATTAAATGCTATCTAAAATTTTGTAAAACATAAATGTAGTATTAAATATTTTTTATACATTTCTTATACATAATAATATAGTTCAATAATCTCAATATAAATTTAATCAATAAAAATATGTCTAAATTGACCTCATATTTTTGTTTCAGTTTACGTTTGAGCTATTCATGATTGTTATTATAATCACTAAAACAATTAGCCTCATTCAATGATTTCAGAATCAAATTTCTTTGGTTAATCAAGAAATTGCCCCTTCACTTAATTCAATCTGACTCAAGAAAGATACTATGGGAATTTCCTGAGCATTTTTGATCCCAAGTAAAAGATTAACAGTAATGAAATATTACAGAAGCCAAAAACCAAAGTCAAATAAAAACTTTAACTAGATGCCTCTAGAGTTCTAACATAAACTTCACACATATAAAAGGTAAAAAAAAAAAGCGATGGCAAGATACAAATAATCGTCGACATGGCGAAACAAGCCTTCATTAGTGGGGCTTAATTTATAATCTCCGTCAGGCAGTTTAGCGTGTACGTGGCGAGAGAAATGCTATCCAGTTTTATGTTGCTCATATTTTTCTAGCCAACCTGAGGTTTCATGGCAGGCGGCCTTTCTTTGTGCCTTTTATTTGGCGATTTCTTTCGCTCTATTCGATTTCGGGAGAAGATTTTGGCGACTTGCATTGTGAAGATTGCCCAAAGTGTGGAAGATATTTCGTTAAAAGAAGTAATAGGTTAATCCTCTCTCAATTAGGAAGCATGCCAGATCATGGGTCATTAAAATGATAAGGAATGAAGTGCTTTATTTTTATTGACGTTGAACATGTTTTTATTTTATGTAGTTTCTTCATACTATTCTATCTTATCTTTACTAATTAGATTATAGTTGAATATTAACGCCTAACCGCCATGTTTGGTTGTATCTCTTTTGTTTAGCACAAAGTAGTTTTTGTTTTTGTATGTGAAGTTGTGCATAATACGTCTCATAAGGTGTCAGTATATATGTGTGTATCATGTGTCTTATAATGTGATGTATGTGTATCGTGTGTATAATGTGAAAGTATTCTTCAGAACTTGATCTGAAGAATACATTTACCAAGAAGCCTTAATTATGGTTGGGCTTCTTGGCGCCTCATTAATTTGGAACAATTACCTCCATTGCTGACAATGGTTGAGTTTTCTTCAAAAGATTTTACTTGAAATCTAAAGTACTTAAATGTTTCGAAAATTACAAGAAGTCTTCTGTGTTGAGTTCTTAATTTGGAAATTTATACATATAAATTTGTTATAACTTGAAAAATAAGTATTTACGCTACGTTACAGTTTTACTGAAACAAAATAGTTTTATTGAACATTGTGCAATGCCTACGTTATAATTTATATAATATTATCATTTTGATTTTTGCTTTCAGTAAAAAATAGTAATCTGGCAATTCCAATGAGATCTACTGCATTTACTTGATTTTTCTTCATTTAATTCTTCATTCTTCACTAACTATTATAGTTGGCGTATATGTTTTAATTCAAGAATAATGAATAAAATACACAGAAAAAAAACGAACCTAAACAAAACCCTAACCCTAAAAACCTAAAACATAAAACCTAAAACCGCAGAAAAATAGCTGAATAGAACAGTACTTTTGGACTGGACGAAAGGATTCCACTTACCGTAAATGTTATACTGACGGCAAAAAAAGTAATTAATTCCATGCTACTCAAATATACTTCTAGGAACCATAAAATAAATTTTGAGGTTATTAAAAGTAGAACTATTAGTGTTATGTTTATTAAAAGTCAGTAATTGTTTAATTTATTAACTTTTAATATTATGTTTGATTTTGATAAAAATCGCCTTGACAGCTCTGATCACCTTCAAAAGAGTCATTCCCTGTATCCTTCTTCATTGTCCTCGAATCAATGGAAGGATTTCTTTGTCACCGATTTATGAGATCCATTCACGTCATGTATACAGGAATTTTCATTTCGCCAATACTTCCAGATTTTGAGCCAACAACCCTTATTTTGGAAATTCAATATACGTCACTTTTATGCAATTCATCATGTCACTTTTAGCCCACTGGATTTGTAATGTGCCTATAAGCCTTGCTAACAAAAGTGGAACATACAAAATTAATTACAACGGCTTCCACGGTCTTTAATTTGTTTCAGGTTCTTCAGACTTATACCAAACTAGACATATAATGAATCGATTTTTGCAATAAGTGATAAGGAGAAAATAATTAATCGTGACCCACGAAAATTATTTTATCATAAGTAGTATATTATATAGTTGGTACAATATAATTTAAATATAGTAAATAAAATAATTATAATAATGATGATGATGATGATGATGATGTTTGGTACTATATAAATACAAAAGCAGTTAGATGAAATACATGAAAATGTACCAAATTTAGTTCTCTTTTATCTGTCTCTTTCAAGACCAAATTGAGGATGAACTAGGATTGATTTATAATGATTTGATGTTTGTGTTGTTTATGTTGATGTTTATGCCGATTTATGTTGATGTTTATAAGGATTATTTGATGTTTACCAAACGCATGTTCATATGGCATTGTCTAGCCATTTCTAACAGTGCTGTAAACGCTTGTTTGGTCTTTGTAGCGGTGAACATTACTTTGCAAATTTTTTGACATCGATTTGTTTGGAAAAGCGTTTTGGCATTCATTAAATTGGCAAAGAATTTTGGCATCCATCTATTTAGCAAATATTTTAATCAAAGAGGGAACGTATACCGAAACAACACTGTATATTCAAAAAGAAATCAAATTAACTCAAAAATTTACTTACCTTAAGAAAACAAAAAAAAGAATTATCGCACGTTAGACAAACACACACACGGAAAGACTGAAGTTTATAATGTGTGGAAAACTCCCCATCCCTGATGGCACAAATTATCTCCGAAAATTCTGGAAAAGCCCGAAAGGGTCGAACATCAGCGGACGAATAGGAAATCGGGAGTTCAGTTCCTCTTTACTTTCGCCGTCCTCGAATGATTGAATTCCCATTTAGTCCTTTCTTCAAACTTCCTACCCCCACCGTTTTCCAATTTCTTTCCTTATTTCCTGCTCTAACGGATCCGAGATTCCTATTTTAAAAGTTTGCAAGCAGACTTCTTTATTTCTGATGCTTCCTCCTTATTTTTTTTCCTTCCTGATTTCGTAGGAAGGAAGGAAGGATCGTTGATCAGAAAATGTTTCTCTCCGTCGAATGTCGAGGGATAATTAGAAGATGGGATTGTGGCTGGGAGATCGGGGAAATTTAATTTGCTTGATTTGAAAGTGTTACATGCATGGAAGGTTTTCTCGTGGTGAACTAAAAAAATTATACATCTGTCGCTGCGAAAATGATTTGGTAGATAGAAAGATAGACTGATCTTGAAAATGATAGCCAACAGGAAAAAAAAAAAATCTTAATTATACATTTTGATAAATAGATATATGCTAATGTATTGTGATCTTACTAAAAATATCACAGGGCTGTTGAAATTTTTATTTTTTTAAAAACCATTATTTCTTGGTTTTTACCTTATGCTCCTGATGCGATAATATCAGATAATATCAGTATTACGTAGGGTGTATCACAGAAATATGTTGTAATAAATCCCTTCAATATGTAAGTACATCAACAACAAAAAATGACAGCAGTAATACATTTCCTGGAATAATTGCTCTACATTTAAGTGTCCTATTGGTCAAAATCTCAGAAAACTTCAACCATGAAATCAGAATGTCAAAAAGAGGCATTTTACCTAAATACCATTCTTTTGTAATAATTACCGATGCTACAAAAAATTTGTATCATCCTCATTGGCGCAACAGCATGGACCAACAGCAACATGGTTGACCAAGACAGCCTGCCTACTGGCAGATTTCGAAACAAGAGATGTTTTCTTAGTAAGGGGTAACGTGGTCAGCCTTACACCCACGAATTATCTTAGACCGAGATCTACAGCTTAAAGTGGATTCTGAACCACTACAAACATCCAGGGCACCACCCTATACAAAATATAATTTAAATCGTATATGTTGGACTTAATCCAAAGAGGAATGTATACCGAAACAACACTGAATATTCAAAAGGAAATTGAATTAACTCAAAAAAATGCACTTACCTTAAGAAAACAAAGAAAGAATTATCGCATGTTAAACACACAGACGGAAAGACTGAAGTTTATAATCTGAGGAAAACCTTCGATCCCTGATGCCACAAATTATCTCTGCAAAGTTCTGGAAAAGCCCGAGAGGGCCGAACATCAGTGGACAAATAGAAAATCGGGAGTTCCAGTTCCTCTTTTCTTTCGCCGTCCTCGAATGATTGAATTCCCATTTAGCCCTTTCTTCAAACTTCCTATTCCCCCCACCCGTTTTCCAGTTTCTTTCCTTATTTCCTGCTCTAACGGATCCGAGATTCCTATTTTAAAAGTTTCCAAACAGACTTCTTTATTTCTGATGCTTCCTCCCTTATTTTTTTTTTTTTATTTCCTGATTTCATAGGAAGGAAGTAAGGATTGTCGATTGGAAAATGTTTCTCTCCGTACGAATGTCGAGGGATAATTAGAAGATGGGATTGTGGCCGGGAGATCGGGGAAATTTAATTTGCTTGATTTGAAAGTGTTACATGCCTGGAAGGTTTACGGCGGTGAAAAAAATTAAAAGAAAATAAAGCTGTCGCTGCGAAACTGATTTGGATCTTGAAAATGATAGCCTAAAGGGAGAAAAATCTTAATTATACATTTTGTTAAACAAATATATGCTAATGTATTGTGACCTTACTAAAAAATATCACAGGGCTATTGAAATTATTATTTTTTATGAATCATTACTTCTTGATTTTTACCTTATGCCCTTATGCGATAATATCAGAATTAATATTACGTAGGGTGTATCCGAGAAATATGTTGCATCAAGATAAAATTGATAGCAGTAATACATTTCCTGGAATAACTTCCCTACATTTAAGTGTCATATGGGTCAATATCTAGAAAACTTCAACCAAAAAGTCAGAATGTGAAAAGAAGGCATTTTCTCTCAATCACCATGGATTCTTGTGCAATCATAACTATAAAAAAATCATATATAATAAAAATGTAACATATTTTTGACAAAATTATGAGTAATTACCGATGCTACAAAACGTAAGTATCATCATCATTGGCGCAACAGCCCCATGGTGGACCAAGGCCGTCTACCTATTGGCAAATTTCAAGAAGATAGATGTTTTCTTATTAAGGGGCAAGGTTATCGACCCTACTCCCACCAACCATATTAGACGGGGACCTACGGTTTAAAGTTAATTCCGAACCACTACAAACATCCACGGCACCGCCGTATACAAAATAAAATTTAAATCGTATATGTTGAACTTAATCCAGAGAACGGCGTAGAGCGCCAAAACAAACCAATCTAACATCTCTTCAGGATTTTTGAAAATATGGCATTATCTAGTCATTCCAAACAGGGCTATAACGGCTTGTTTGGTCTTTGTCGCGGTGAATAATTCTTTGCAAAAATTTTGATATCTATCTGTCAAAGATTTTAAAGCAAGAAAATCGTACACAAAATAAAATTTAAAATAATGGGATAATGTAGTGGACTAAATAAAATAATGGGGACGTAGTGGTAACAATAGTGGATAACGTATACCGAAACACTGTATATTCAAAAGGAAATTGCATTAATTCAAAAATTCACTTACCTTAAGAAAACAAAAAATAATTATCGCATGTTAAACACACAGACGGAAAGACTGAAGTTTATAATCTGTAGAAAACTCTCCATTCCTGATGCCACAAATTATCTCCGAAAAGTTCTGGAAAGGCCCGAAAGGGACGAACATCAGCGGACAAATAGAAAATCGGGAGTTCCCTTTCCTCTTTTCTTTCGCCGTCTTCGAATGATTGAATTCCCATTTAGTCCTTTCTTCAAACTCCCTATCCCCTACCGCTTTTCCAATTTCTTTCCTTATTTCCTGCTCTAACGGATCCGAGATTCCTATTTTAAAAGTTTCCAAGCAGACTTCTTTATTTCTGATGCTTCCTCTCTTATTTTTTTTCCTTCCTGATTTCGTAGGAAGGAAGGACGGATCGTCGATCGGAAAATGTTTCTCTCCGTACGAATGTCGAGGGATAATTAGAAGATGGGATTGTGGCCGGGAGATCGGGGAAATTTAATTTGCTTGATTTGAAAGTGTTACATGCATGGAAGGGTCTGGCGGTGAAAAAAAAATTAAAGAAAGAAAGCTGTCGCTGCGAAACTGATTTGGATCTTGAAAATGATAGCCAAAAGGAAAAAAAATCTTAATTATACATTTTGATAAACATATATATATGTTAATGTATTGTGATTATTAATGATGCCATTCTACTAAAATAATATCAAATTGTGACTAATTTAATCTTTTATAAAACATGTGTTACTCTGTATAATCCAAAAGTATATAAAAGTATAGTATATCTAAAAACTTTTTGCTTTCTGATGGCCAATTTCAGAGCTCTGGCGTTTGGTAGCATAGGGTTGTGAGTGGTTCGGAATCTAATTTGCCGATCTAATTAGCCGTAAGTGTACAAAAAGTGACTGTAGAGAGACAAATTAAACCAAACCTAATAACTTTGTAATAAATAAAGAGCACGTGTTCATAAGTACATACAAATATATTTCCATTGTGTTTCTACAGATATATCAGCAAAAAAAAAAAAAAAAAAAAAATGGAAGTCTTTATTTTAGTTCCGCAAACGTGTATGTGAATAATACTCCATTTTCCCATCTATCGTTGCCGTTATATTTCCATTATAATTAATGTGATATTTAATACGTCATTAAATACTTTGTCATTTAAACATATTTATACCCATGAATCTCCTAAAAATTTTAAATAAATAAAAGCAAACGTTCGTAAGTGCAGATACCAGCATTTTTTTCACTGGTAGAATTTTTGGATTTCATTCCCAGGAGAGAAGAATGTATATTCTTTGACAAATATGAACTTAATAACAACCCATTACTTAAATTTGACAGCAGACAAGTACTGTTGTGGGTAGTTATATTACACACAAAATAGTGTTTTGTACTGATGAGATATTTGGTGTCATGTATAATAAGACTCCAAAAATTAGCGTTTGTCTGTGCGGCCTTCACAGGATAAAATAACTATAGATGAATATGGACTACAACATCAGTTGTTCCATCGTGATTAGTGATCCACCACGAGCTGAGAAATGCCTACTCCGATGATAAGTGAGGGAAGCTGACCCCCTCCCCCCTTGACGAATTTCGTTAAAGGGAAGTTTTTCGAGAAGGAGAGGAAGGGTGACAGGCCGACCAGAAGTGTTGTTTTTCTTTTTCTCTTAAGTGACTGAATAGGCCGGAGTTTCCGCTTGTTTTTCAAAGTGAGCCCCTTGTGGTTTCGTTTTATCACGCCGTGTGATAATTAAAGTCTGCCGCAGATCAGGCAATTAGATTTGACGTAGACTCGAAAACTCTGAAAAATCTCCGATCTTGGAGTGAACTGTACTTGTGATATAATCGTGGCTTGCCCGATTAAATCACAAGTACAGTTCAGATTTAAATTTAAATTTTCATTTCTTTGTAATAATAAATGACGAGAAAAATATAGAATGAAATGAAATAATGAGCTTCGGATTATTATACATAGAAATGAAAAATTAAAAATAAAATGTGATCAAAAGTGCACGCGCGCAGTCTAATATAGGTCGAAACGTTACAAGATTAACATATTCTCATTCATTTTCTATAGATACATCAACATAGTCAACTGGCAACTTTTATTTTATTTTATTAATTAATTAAAATTATTTTTCCTTCTTACCCTCATATGAGTGCAGTATCGGAGATAACCTGGAAAGCATCTATCACGGAGTTTGACTCTAGATTCGAGACAAACACGTTATCACAACTGCCAAGACAGAGGCAATCTGAAGACAGAGGCAATCAGATGCATTCAAAGGATTCATATTTAAGCCTCTTGCACACCATCTGCGCGCCTTGCCATTAGACCAAAAATAAGGGTATATATCGTTTTTATCAATCAGAATTTGTTAAAATAATAGTGTCTTAATGTAGTTTTCAGTAAAATCAAAAAAGTGAAAAATATGTAATTTCTTAATCTAAGAAAAGATTTATAATCAAGAAACTTGACTTCTTTGTTCATTGAGCCGCATAGTAAATTGACTACTTCAGTTGTAGGTATTTTTAAACAAAAACAAAATTAATTTTCGAATGCAAACAATAAAATTCTTCTGACAATAATACGCTGTAATTCAAAGAACTTTTTAAGATTATTTCATTTTTGTTGTTTGAATCGTAGTCATAATATTTGGAATAAAAAATTACTTCAAAAACATTTGCTATATGAGTAAATACTTTTTGTTTTTTAATGAAATCACATGTGGACATTTTGATCTCAAGAATTGGCTTGTTAAAATTATTTCTTTTATGATTTGTCCCATCTTGATTTCTACTTTATGCCCTTGATACGATAATAGCACAATTAACATAAAGTACGATGTTTCACAGATTTATGTCATAAAGCATCGAAAAAAAGGCAAAGGATAGCATTAATACATTTCTTGGAGAAATCTAGAAAACTTCATCCAAAAAGTCAGAATATCAAAAAAGATCTTCACCATAGATCTCAATCACCATAGATTCTTGTGAGATCATATTTAAATAAAACCTTGTATAATAAATAAATAAACCGTATTATTAACAAAATTATGGTTAATTAGGAGAGTTTTTAATACTAAAAATTAGCTGAACTTTTTTTTTATTTGCAGATAGAATAATTTTGATCTCTTCCATTGTAAGATTATTTCATAATTTGAGACAAATAAAAGTTTTTACTGAACATTTTAAATTCTTTTCTCTCTTTATGCAGGATAATAAGACATTCCGTATAATAGAAGATTAAAAACGTTATGCATCTATGAAACATCCATAAAAATTAGATTATGATTTCCTTACGAGATTAAAGAGAATCCAATCTGCAAAAGAAGTAATCTGTTTCGAAATGAGGAACATGAGTCTTTTTTAGTATCAACAAAGCTAAGCGATAAGCGTGTATTACATTTTTCAATGTTATTATATTCATTTAACCATACGAAAAAAAGATATACTAAGACTTCAAAGAAAATAAAATAAATTGTTTCATACTTCATAAGTTCTTCTTAGAAGTAAAATTATCATAAATATCACTAATAAACACACAAGTTAATCCATCCTCCTTTTATAAAAACAGCCTCTATTAAAAACAAATTTTAATTGTGAGAAAAA